>MU757100.1:56343-78556 GCA_026770625.1 Nicotiana glauca
ACTGTACGGATCGGGCTGCATGCTGCAGCGGGATAATTAAACTACAGGTCATTGAGAGGAGTAAATGAGTTGTGTACTGGTTCGAGGGATATTTACCTGTTTTTCTCATTTAGTTGTTGTTTAATGCACTTACTATTTTTATATAGAACTACATAGTGTTTTTATGAGTTTTCTTATCGTCAGTCGTTATTTGTTGCTATTGCTCACTGAGTCGGAGTACTCACTTTACTCCTTGCATCATGTGTGCAGATACAGGTATCCCGGAGGCATAGTTGAGTTTTCTGCTGCTGTCCAGACTATCGCCGGAGTTATCGAGGTAGCTGCCTGGCGTCCGCAGGACCCGATTTCTCCCCTTATCCCTTTCTATTTCTGCATTCTAGACTATCCTATGTATAGGTTGCTACTCAGTTGTATTTAGAGACTCTTGACTCATGACACCAGATCGGTGGGATTATAGTGTTATATTCTTGGTTTTTCGCACTGTTTAACTATTATTACGGATTATAATCATGTTAATTTGGTAATTTAACTCTATTAATTGGTAATGAACTCCGTACGTGGGTTGAGAGTGTTGTATTGGTCGGGCTTGCCTACCATTGTTTTGGGCGCCATCATGACCAAGATTGGGGTCGTGACAAGTTGGCATCAGAGCCTAGGTTACTAAGTCTCGCGAGTCATGAGCCGGTTTAGTAGAGTCTCGCGGATCGGTACGGAGACGTCTGTACTTATCCTCGGGAGGCTGCAGAACCTTTTAGGAAAAATTCCACATTCTTGAAATTCTTGTCGTGCGAACTTGTTGATCCGAATACTAAACTTCTCTTTATTCTATTCTCTCACAGATGGTGAGGACACGAGCTACCGGACGTGGCGAACGACCACCAGTACCACCTACTGAGGCCACTAGAGGCTGTGGACGCGGTCGTGGTCGTGGTAGAGGCAGAGCAGCAGGGGCAGCACATGTGGATCCTTTAGTTGCCCCAGCTCAGGACCAGGCTCCAGCAGCACCAGTTCAGGCACCAGCTGTGCCCATTGTGATTCCGGGTCTCCAGGAGACATTAGCCTAGATATTGACAGTTTGTACGGGCCTGGCTCAGGTGGTTTCAGCCACCACAGCAGCAGCAACTACTTCACAGGCCGGGAGAGGCAATTAGACCCCCGCTGCTCGCACAACTGAGCAGGGATTACAGGGATTACAAACTCCAGAGGCACCTCCAGCTCAGCCAGTGGTACCAGCTCAGGAGTACAAAGTTCCAGTTATGCCCGAGGACAAGCAGTGTCACCTCGAGAGGTTTGGTAGACTCCAGCCTCCGACATTTAGTGGAGCTAAGGGCGAGGATGCCCAGGGTTTTCTCAATAGATGTCCAACGGTATAGCTTTTACTACATTTCAGTTCACTGGAGTGGCCTTCACATGGTGGGAGGCGTATGAGCGGCGTAGGCCGGTTGGTGCAGCACCTTTGACATGGCAGCAGTTCTCCACTCTCTTCTTGTTGAAATATGTACCGCAGTCCCGCAGAGAGGAGCTGCGCAGACAGTTTGAGGGTGTATGATAGGGAGAGATGTCAGTGACACAGTATGAGATGAGATTTTCAGAGTTGTCTCGGCATGCAGCTTGGTTGGTCCCGACAAACCGTGAGCATATCCGGAGGTTTGTTGATGGTCTCCACTACCCTCTTCGTATTCTGATGACTAGAGAGAATGCTTGGTGATACTTTTGAGGAGGTGGTGGACATAGCTCGAGATATTGAGTCGGTACGCTGCTAGGATCGAGATGAGAGGGAGGCCAAGAGGCCTCGAGGTTCTGGTAGTCACAGTGGTGCTCCTTAGAGGGGCCAGTTTCAGCAGGGCCGGGGACGTTATTTCAGGTCCGCTCAGTCAGCTAGACCTGAGTATCATGGTAGATCTTCTGGTCGTGGTTATCAGGGATCTCAGCAGAGTCAGCCATCTCTCAGCGCTCTTCCAGCACAGAGTTTGTCTCATGCTCCATCTGTTCAGGGTTCTTCCAGGCCGAGTGCATCAGCTAGCCACTATGGAGTGAGGGGTTCCCTTCAGTCCCAGTTCCCAGCACCCGGGAGTTGCTACGAGTGTGGTGAGTTCGGGCATATGCAGAGGGAGTGTCCTCATCGCACGGCTAGCTCATCTCAGCAGAGGGGTCAGCCCTCATCTTCTGGCCCAGTTTCTTTAGCACCCGCCCCGCCAGTTAGGGGTGAGGGTGAGGCAGTCAGGGGTCGCCCCAGAGGGGGAGGCCGATCGGGCAGTGGTCAGGCTCGCTTTTATGCTCTTCAGGGCAGGACAGATGCTATTGCTTCGTATGCTGTTTTCATATGTATTATTGTAGTCTGCCACAGGGATGCCTCAGTCTTATTTGATCCCGGTTCCACCTATTCCTATGTGTCTTCATATTTTGCTCATCATTTGGGTATGACCCCGGGGTGTCTTCCTTTACCTGTTCATGTATCTACCCCGGTGGGCAATACTATTATTGTAGACTATGTATATCGGTCGTGTTTAGTGACTATTGGGGGTCTGGAGACCCGAGTTGATCTATTGCTATTGAGCATGGTGGATTTTAATGTTATTCTGGGCATGGATTGGTTATCTCCATGTCATGCTATTCTGGATTATCATGCTAAGACAGTCACTTTGGCTATACCGGTTGTTCCGAGGATCGAGTGGCGTGGTGTGACTGACTATGTGCCTAGCAGGGTGATTTATTTTCTAAAGGCCCAGCGTATGGTTGGGAAATGTTGTATATCATATTTGGCTTTTGTGAGTGATGTTGGAGCTGAGACTCCTAGCATTGATTCGGTCCCAGTTGTGAGGGAGTTTCCCGATGTGTTTCCTACAGACCTGCCGGGCATACCACCAGACAGGGACATTAATTTTGGTATTGACTTGGTGCCGGGCACTCAGCCCATTTCCATTCCTCCATATCGGATGGCATCAGCAGAGTTGAAAGATGAGCTTCAGGAACTCCTAGATAATGGGGTTCATTCGGCCTAGTGTGTCACCGTGGGGTGCACCGATTCTATTTGTGAAAAAGAAGGATGGCACAATGAGAATGTGCATCGACTATAGGCAATTGAACAAAGTGACAATGAAGAACAAGTATCCCCTACCTCGTATTGATGATTTATTTGACCAGCTTCAGGGGACAAGGGTATTCTCCAAGATTGATCTCCGTTCAGGCTATCACCTGTTGAAGATCAAGGATTCAGATATTATGAAGACTGCTTTCAGGACTAGATATGGGCACTATGAGTTTCTTGTTATGTCCTTTGGGCTGACCAATGCCCCAGCCACGTACATGCATTTGATGAACAGTGTATTTCGGCCATATTTGGATTCGTTCATGATTGTTTTTATTGATGATATATTGGTGTACTCGCGTATCCAGGAGGAGCACGCACAACATTTGTGAGTGGTATTACAGAGATTGAGAGAGGAGAGGCTTTATGCAAAGTTCTCCAAGTGTGAGTTTTGGCTTGGGTCAGTGGCTTTCTTAGGACACGTGGTGTCTAGCGAGGGTATTCAGGTCGACCCGAAGAAGATAGGGGCGGTGCAAAGTTTGCCTAGACCGACCTCAGCCACAGAGATTTGTAGTTTCCTTGGGTTGGTAGGGTATTATTGCCGGTTTGTTTAGGGATTTTCCTCTATTGCATCGCCTTGACCAAGTTGACTCAGAATGGTGCTCCATTTGTGTGGTCGGATGAGTGCGAGGAGAGCTTTCAGAAGCTCAAGACAGCTTTGACCACGGCTCCAGTGTTGGTGTTGCCATCAGCTTCAGGTTCTTACATGGTATATTGTGATGCTTTAAAAGTTGGGATCGGATGTGTGTTGATGCAGGAGGGTAGAGTTATTGCATATGCTTCTTGTCAGTTGAAGCCCCACGAGAAGAACTACCCTGTACATGATTTGGAGTTGGCTGCTATAGTTCATGCTTTGAAGATTTTGAGGCACTAATTGTATGGTGTATCTTGTGAGGTATTCACCGATCATCGCAGTCTTCAGCATCTATTCAAGCAAAAGGATCTTAATTTGAGGCAGCGGAGGTGGGTAGAGTTACTAAAGGATTATTATATTACCATTTTGTATCACCCGGGGAAGGGCAATGTGGTGGCCGATGCTTTGAGCCTGAAGGCGGTTAGCATGGGGAGTTTGGCATACATTCCAGTTGAGGAGAGGCCCTTCGCGGTTGATGTTCAGGCTTTGGCCAATCGGATGGTGAGATTAGATATTTCAGAGCCTAGTCGAGTGTTGGCTTGTGTTGTTTCTCGGTCTTCCTTATATGACCGCATTCGAGAGCGCCAGTATGATGATCCACATTTGCTTGTCCTTAAGGATAGGGTTCAGCATGATGATGCAAGGGATGTGACCATTCTTAATGATGGCATGTTGAGGATGCAGGGCCGGATTTGCGTGCCCAATGTGGATGGACTTCGGGATTTGATATTGGAGGAGGCCCACAACTCGCGGTATTCCATCTATCCAGGTGCCGCGAAGATGTATCAGGATTTAAGGCAGCACTATTGATGGAGGGGGATGAAGAAGGATATAGTAGGGTTTGTAGCTCGATGTCTCAACTGTCAGCAGGTTAAGTACGAGCATCAGAGGCCGGGCGGTGTACTTTAGCGGATGATTATTCCCGAGTGGAAGTGGGAGATGATTACTATGGATTTTGTGAGTGGTCTCCCTCAGACTTTCAAGAAGTTCGATTCGATTTGGGTGATTGTGGATCGGCTGACCAAGTCCACACACTTCATTCCAGTATGTACTACCTATTCTTCGGAGCGGCTGTCAGGGATCTTTATCCGGGAGATTGTCCGATTGCATGTGGTTCCAGTGTCTATTATCTCAGATAGGGGTACTCAGTTCACTTCTCAGTTCTCGAGGACATTCCAGCGGGAGTTGGGTACTCAGGTAGAGTTGAGCATAACATTCCATCCTCAGACGGACGGGCAGTCCGAGCGCACTATTCAGATATTGGAGGACATGTTGCATGCCTGTGTTATTGATTTTGGGGGTTCTTGGGATGATTTTTTGCCGCTTGCAGATTTTGCCTACAACAACAGTTATCAGTCGAGCATTCAGATGGCTCCGTATGAGGTGTTGTATGGGAGGCGGTGTAGATCTCCTATTGGATGGTTCGAGCTCGGCGAGGCTAGGTTATTGGGGAAAGAGATGGTTTAGGATGCCTTAGAGAAGGTGAAGCTGATTCAGGAGAGGCTTCGTACATCACAGTCGCATCAGAAGAGTTATGCGGACCGGAAGGTTCGGGATATGTCCTATATTGTTGGTGAGAAGGTCTTGCTGAAGGTTTTGCCCATGAAGGGTGTTATGCGGTTTAGGAAGAAAGGGAAGCTGAGTCCGCGGTTCATCGGGCCTTTTGAGATGCTTAGGAGGATTGGGGAGGTGGCTTATGAGCTTACCTTGCCACCCAGCTTGTCAAGCGTGCATCCGGTATTTCATGTATCTATGCTCTGGAAGTATGTTGGGGACCCGTCTAATGTATTGGACTTCAGCACTGTTCAGTTGGATGATGATTTGATCTATGATGTGGAGCCAGTGGCTATTTTGGGTCGTCAGGTTCGAAAGTTGAGATCAAAGGATATAGCTTCAGTAAAGCTGCAGTGGAGAGGTCGGCCCGTGGAGGAGGCTACTTGGGAGACCGAGCGGGAGATGCAGAGCAGATATCCTCACTTGTTTGAGGCTCCAGGTATGTTTCTTGACCCGCTCGAGGACGAGCGTTTGTTTTAGTTGGGGAGGATGTGACGACCCGGCTCGTCGTCACGTGAGTTACCGACCCGTTTCCCCCATCTTATGTTTCTCTATGTTTCATTATCAGTATTTGAGGTGATCGAGTCGAATTGGATTGGTTTTAGCTGGAAATGAGACACTTAGTCTCTTTAAGGAAGGCTTGTTTTGGAAAAGTCAATCGGATGTTGACTATTGAGTTAGAGGGCTCGGATGTGATTTCCGGTGATTCGGTTAGCATTGGGGGATGATTTGAGACTTAGGAGTGCGACCTGAATTGATTTTGGAGGTCCGGTGTAGAATTAGGCTTGAATTGGCGAAATTAGTATTTTGGCGAATTCCGGTTGGTAGGTGACATTTTGATCCGAGGGTCGGAATGGAATTCTGAGAGTTGCAGTAACTTTGTTAGGTTATTTTGGATGTGTGTGCGAAATTTCATATCATTCGGAGGTATTTTGGTTGGGTTTTTGATCAAAGGCGCATTTCAGAAGTTTTTTAAGAAACTTAGGCTTGAATCCGATGTAATTTGATAGTTTTGGTGTTAATTGTAGTGTTTTGATGATTGGAGCAAGTTTGAATGATGTTTTAGGATGGGTTGACACTTTTGGTTGAGGTCCGAGGGCCTCGGGGTGATTTCAGATAACTAACGGCATAAAATATGAAGTTTAGAAATTGCAGGTTTTGGCAGCATCAGGTATTTCCGCATCTGCGGAAAAGAAATCGCAGATATGGTTGCGCAGATATGGAGGCAAATGTCGCAGGTGCGGTGGTGGTCCTGGAAGGTGTGAACCGCAGATGCGGAGGGGAACCCGCATCTGCGAGACCGCAGAAGCGGTAGTTGGATCGCAGGTGCGAAATGGCTTAAGGTCGAGCATTTCCGCAAAAGCGGAAGGGTATCCACATAGGTGGGTCCGCATAAGTGGAAGGGTTACCGCAGAAGCAGTTTTTGGACTTTAAATGAGGTTCCGCAGAAGCTGAAGTCAAGCCGCAGAAGGGTCCCCCATAAGCGGAAGAGGGACCGCAGAAGCGAAAAAAGGCCAGGGCAGAAGGGTTTTAAAATAACATTTTCATCCGCGAGCTTGGGTATTTTCCACCATTGTTGAGTAACCTTGAGAGTTTTTGATGAGGATTTAAGAGGGTTTTGACTGAGAATCGATTAGAGGTGAGTCCTATGGCCTAGAAACATCATTTTATTGAAGAATCAACCCTTAAATTCATGGAAATTTGATTAAAAATTGAAGAACTAGGGCTTGATTTTTGAAATGAAAATTTGGGATTTGAGTGAGCATTTGAGCTCAGATTTTGGTAAATTTAATATGTATATACACGTGGCGAGATAAGGAATCCGGTGATGTAAATTTTATAATTTTTTGAGAAGTGTGCCCGGGGCTCGGGTTTTGCCAACTTCGCGATTTTTGATATTTTTCGAGTCTTTTTGATTGGGTTGTATTCCCTTAGCCTATTGTAACGTATTCCTTGTGGTTTTGATCATATTTGACACTCGAGGAGGTTGATTTGCGAGGCAAGGGCAAGGCGAGCTAGGACTTCGGCCGGCTTGAGGTGAGTAATGGTTATAAATGATGTACTGAGGATTTAAAACCCCGAATTTGCACAACGTGGTGCTATGTTGAGACGAGACACATGCTGTATGATGTGCGTGGGGTCTGTTACTGCTGGAGATTCGGACTCGATCCATCCCGATTGATGATTCTACTGTATTTTTGACTGAGACTTAATTAATATCATTATATTCTGGGCTGGTTGCCATATTTGGGGCCTTGTGCCGATCTATAGAACCCTTAGGGGGTATTTGTACTGGTTGATCACTTTACTTGTCGAAATCATACCCCCAGTCATGTTCTTAACTGTTAAACATAATATGAACCGACTTTAGAAATTGGAAATCCTAATAAGAATAACCTGGGGTTGGAAACCCTGTCTTATCTAAGTGTGCCCGAGAGGCCAAGTCAATATTGACTAAGAGGGGTCAAGGACCCATAGTGAGGGTATTTGATATATACCGGATAGGGTTGCTCGCCGTAGCAGTATATATATATATATGGATTAGACTGCACGCCGCAGTAGTATAGCGTTTGGGTTGTAGGAGCCCCTCCGGAGTCTGCACACCCCAGTGAGCGCAGTCGACTATTATTATTGGATCGGGATGCACGTCGTAGCAGTTTATATATATATATATATATATATATATATATATATATATGGATCGGGCTGCACACCGCAGCAGTATACTGTACGGATCGGGCTGCACGCCGCAATGGTATAATTAAACTACCGGTCATTGAGAGGAGTAAATGAGTTGTGTACTGGTTCAAGGGATATTCACCTGTTTTTCTCATTTAGCTGCTGTTTAATGCACTTACTATTTTTATATAGAACTTCGTAGTGTTTTTACGAGTTTTCATATCATCAGTCGTTATTTATTGCTATTACTCACTGAGTCGGAGTACTCACATTACTCCCTGCACCATGTGTGCAGATACAGGTATCCTTTAGGCATAGTTGAGTCTTCTTCTGCTGTCCAGACTATCACCGGAGTTATCGAGGTAGCTGCCTGGCGTCCGCAGGACCCGATTTCTTCCCTTATCCCCTTTTATTTACGCATTCTAGACTATCCTATGTATAGGCTTCTACTCAGTTATATTTAGAGGCTTTGACTCGTGACACCAGATCGGTGGGATTGTAGTGTTATATTCTTGGTTTTTCGCACTGTTTAACTGTTATTATGAATTATAATCATGTTAATTTGGTAATTTAACTCTATTAATTGGTAATGAACTCCGTACGTGGGTTGAGAGTATTGTATTTGTTGGGCTTTCCTAACATTGTGTTGGGCGCCATCACGACCGGGATTGGCGTCGTGACATTGTGAGACAATCTTTCTTTTCTGAAGAGAAAGCAAAAGATGAACGAAGATGCACCTAATTTTTTTAGTTAAGTTTTCTACTTTCTCTTCCTCTTTCTTTTAATCGTGTGCTTATTGAGTAGTTTTAATGATAATTATTAATGTGGACTATGCATCCAAGATGTTCGATTATGTACCTGAGTTATTCACCAAATGATATTTGAACAAGTACATAATGTAAACACATGTTTTTAATAAAGTTCTGCATATTTTAAAACTGATCTTTAAGAACAATCATAGCTTTAAAGTTGTATTTCGACTTACAGTGCAGTTAAATATGATTATTGGAAGTAATAATTCATTTCTTTGATAGGTCTAGCTTTTATCTTCTTTTTTTGTAAATATGACAAAATCTAATCAGCAATTAGGCCAAGCTAATCTCTAATATTTCAAATTTTGGTTCTTCTTTGATATAGAGTAAAAAGATTTAGAGAAATGGACGTCGACGCTGCCACAACTGCTGCTTCTTCATAAAGAAGTAAACTAGAGGTAACTGCCTTTTTCCATTTTTTGTTAATGATACTTTGGCAGATTACTAGCGCTTTTTAATTGAAGACTTTTGCAGGTTTGATTTTATTATCTTAGAGCTCACGCATTCGGAACAACTTTTGATAAAGTAAATTTATACAAACGTAGTTTTTACTATTAGATTTATACTAAATTGCTTACAAAAACATATTCTTAAAAGCTCTATTTCTTTTTCAAGGAGCAAGTCATTTGACCCTATTGATATAGCATTCTGTTGGAGATGTATGTGAATTTTGAGGACATTTTGATCATATTATAGTTCAGCTCTGCAGAGCTTTATGTTTTTATTTTTTGCTTTCTGAATGTTTACTTGATTTTATCATCTTTTGAGCTACTTGTGGGAATTACTGAGGCTAACGATTGTGGTGAATTAAAAATATCGATACTATGAGTTTTGAATATGTTGGCCACCAAACTCAAAGGTTATCAATACGAAATCGAGAGAGTGAGGAATGATGCATTTGCTTTGGGCTTCAGGGTGTTAAGAGCGATATTCTTGGATCACATCTTCTTGATTCTGCTTATCACTATATGAAGGTAAGGCAATAGAGATGAAGCCGAACCATAGGTGTTCGCAACTATTTTCCTCTTAGTTACTAAAAAATAGTGTCTTCCCAATCATCTCCTCTTACCTCTTTATATTGAAATATATTTGCCTTGATCCAGTACTTTATTCAAAGTTTGTTCTTAAGATGCAGAATACATCACTCTTTGTTGCAATGTTGTGACTAATTGTAACGACCCAGCCGGTTGTTTTTGGAATTTATGCCCCGATCCCCCATTTCCTGCTTCCCCTAAAGTTCATTTCTACTATTTTGGGTTGTCGGGACGTTCGGTTTTAGGATTTGGAGTGTTTTGGGACACTTAGTCCCTAAATGAGAGCTTAAGTGTTAAAAAATAGTTCGTAGTTGGAACAGTGTGAAGACGACCTCCAAATGGAATTATGATGGTTTCGTTAGCTCCGTTAGGTGATTTCAGGGTTGGGAGCGTGTTCAGAATGTATTTTGGAAGTCCGTAGCTCATTCAGGCTTAAAATACCGAAGTTTGTATTTTTGAAGTTTCCGGTCCGATAGTGAGTTTTTGATCCGAGGGTCAGAATAGAATTCTGGAAGTTGCAGTAGCTCCGTCATGTCATTTGGGATATGAATACAAAATTTCAGGTCATTTGGATGACATTTGGTTAGGTTTTTTATTAAAAGCGAGTTTTGTTGTGATTTGAAGTTCTTAGGCTTGAATCTTTGATTAATTCAGATTTCCGGCGTTGTTTTAGGTGTTTTCAAGATTGGTGCAAGTTTGAATAAGGTATTAGGTGGTTTTGGTGTGTTTGGTTGAGGTACCGGGGGCCTCGGGATGATTTCGGGTGGTTAACGGAAAATTTTGGAAGTTGAGAGGTAGCAGTTCTGCTGCTTCTGGTATCTTTTCGCTTCTGCGGCTTGGGAACCGCAGAAGCTACCCTGGCTTCGCAGAAGTGACTTTTGGTCATCCTCCAGGAACTCGCAAAAATGGTAGGAATTCCGTAGAAGCGGAAGCTGGGATTTTAAAGGAAGCCGTAGAGGCAGCCAGTGTTTCGCATAAACGGGACCGCATAAGCGGTATTCACTGTGCAGATATAGAAATTCGAGGGTTTTGATTTCATAAGTTAGAAAACTCAATTTGAGCTCGGGTAAAGGCGATTTTCAGAGGGTTTTGAAGAGGAAATTAGTGGGTAGCGTTTCTTTAATCCATTCTAGTTATATTTCATTATTGTAGTTAAATCCAGCATTAAAATTCGAATTTGGGGTTAAAACTTGAAGAATTTGGTCAAAACTTCTTAGACCAAACTATTGGGTTTTGACTGAGCAATTGACCTCCGATTTGGGAGATTTCTATATGGTTGGACTCGTGAGAGTACGAGGGTTCTGAAAATATAAAAATTATTCGATTTCGAGGTGTTGGCCTAAAGGGCGTTTTGGTCATTTACCTATTTTCGCGCCCTAGCTTTAATTTTAATAATGAAATCAGTTGTTTGCAATATTATTTACGATATGTAATTGAATTGAATAGATTTGGGCCATTTAAAGTCGGATACTCGTGGCAAAGGCGTGGTTCCTAGTGATATTGAGCCGGTTCAAGGTAAGTGGCTTGTCTAACCTTGTGTGGGGGACTTTTCCCCTTAGGACATGATCCTTAAATATTTGAATGCCTCGTATGTGAGTTGACGAGTGTGTACTTGAGCTAATTGTTGTAAACCCGTTTCTACTTGAAGTATTTAAATTGAGATTTCATGTTTACATTGTTCATTTTAGACTGTAAGTTTAACCTGTGCTAGTTCAGAGGAGCATGTTTAGCTGACTTACTTGCTTAATTGTTTAACTGTACTAGTTTTACTCTGTGAAGCATGTTAGTCTAGAATTTGTTATTCCTTGTTCTAATTTTTGCATTTATCCAGAGATTTGAGTTGTTGTTGTTGTTTGTTTGTTTAAATGGGGACTACGGGACGGCTTCCCGGGAGACCCCCCTGTACTTGATATATTCTGGATTGAGGGTGCGGGATACCAAGAGATCCCTGGCACATGTATTTCTATATATATTGGGATACCTAGAGATCCCCGGCTTACTTATTGAGGATACCAAGAGTTCCTTGGGATACCAAGAGATCCCCAGTGCATATGATGAGGATACCAAGAGATCCTCGGGATACCAAGAGGTCCCCGAATAATATTCCTTGTTGAGACTAGTCTTCCTTGTATTGTTATCGTTGCTTTCTATTACTGTTCTTCCACATTTATCTGGTTTAGATTCTTGCTATAGACTTTATTTAAATTGTTTTCGTTATCTTATTACTTATTATGTATTATCGCAGTAGGGCCCTGACCTTCCTCGTCACTACCCAACTGAGGTTAGGCTTGACACTTACTGAGTACTGCTGTGGTGTTCTCATGCCTTTCCTGCGCATGTTTTTCATGTGCAGAACATCCAGGTACCTCTACTCAGGCGCACTATCAGTGAGGCAGGAGGACTACGGAGACTTTGAGGTAGATCTGCTGCGTCTGCAGACCGATGAGTCTCCCTCTTACTCTATCTATAGTACTTAGTTTTCTTTCTTCTGGTTGTTAGATATTCTGGAGTTTGGAGCCCTTACTATACATTTCTGTAGCCTGTGTTGCCCGTGAGTTTTTGGGTTTTGGGAATTGTTTTAGACTTGTGATATTGAGTTGTACATGCCGAGCGGTATTCAGTATAGTTTCCTGTAGATATTTAATTTTATTTTCTCTATTTTTCCGCAATTATTATATTTTCGTAATTATTATATTTTCACAATATTAGGCTTACCTGGTCGTGGGGACCAGTTACCGTTATGACATGTTCACGGTTGGTGAACTAGGGTCGTGACAAGTTGGTATCAGAGCTCTAGGTTCATAGGAGTCACGGAACACAGGCCGATTTATTAGAGTCTCGCTGATCGGTACGGAGACGTCTGTATTTATCTACGAGAGGCTATGTAACTGTTTGGGAAAAATCTTCATTTCATTGAATTCCTTGTCGTGCGATATTTTTGACATCAATTCTAAACTTCTGTCTTCTATTCTCTCACAGATGGTGAGGACACGTGCTATATGAGATGACCAGGCACCCGTGCCCCCTGCTGCAGTCGTCAGAGGCCGGGGCCGGGGTAGAGGTCGAGGACGTGCACGCGGTGCTGCCAGAGCACCCGCACGAGCTGCTGCCGAGGTACCACCAGCAGATCTAGTTGGAGCCCAGGCACCTGGTACACCTACTACTGCCACTGCTACTCCAGCGCTCCAGGAGACTTTGGCTCAGTTCATGAGCATGTACACCACCTTAGCTCAGGCAGGGTTGCTTCCCCTTGCTACAGCCACATCCCTGGCCGGGGGAGGAGCACAAACTCCCGCCATCCGTACTCCTGAGCAGCGAGTGCAGGTTGAGCAGGCTCCCGAGATTATTCCTGCACCGCTTGCAGCACCAGTTCAGCCCGAGGATGGGTCAGCTGCTTCAGAGGACGAGCAGCGGAGACTTGAGAGGTTTAAGAAATATGATCCCCCAGTGTTCAGTGGACTAGCATCAGATGATGACTTGGGATTTTTGGAGGTGTGTCATCGTATTCTTCGCACTATGGTCATAGTGGAGTCCAGCGGGGTTTCTTTCACTGCTTTTCAGCTTCTGGGAGCTGCCTATGATTGGTGGCATACTTATGAGTTAGACAGTCCAGTCGAGGCTGCTTCACTGACTTGGAACCAGTTCTCAGACATGTTTATGAGAGAGTTTGTCCCCCAAAGTCTTAGGGATGCATGGCGCGCAGAGTTTGAGCATTTGCGCCAGGGTGCTATAACAGTCTCAGAGTATGCCATTAGTTATACCAGGTTGGCTAGGCATGCACCGGCTTTGGTTGCCATAGTTTGAGACATGGTTCACAGGTTCATTGAGGGCCTTATTCCGCCCATCAGATCTAGCATGGCTCGATAGTTGGAGATGGACATTCCTTATCAGCATGTAGTGAGCATTTCTAGGTGGATTGAGGGTATGCTTGCTAGGGAGAAATGAGAGAGGGAGGCCAAGATGTATCGAGAGTCGGGCCACTACTCTGGTGCCCGTACCCCATCAGCAGGTCGTTATGGCAGAGGTTATTCAGGTCTCTCTGTACATTCAGCTTTACCAGCAGCCGGCAGTACTCCAGCTCCACCTATACCTCAGGAGCCATACTATGCACCTCCGGTTTCTAGCGCGCCTCCTGCGCGGGGTGCTTCCAGACGACAGTCCAGCAGGCCTAGCCCCAGTCAGTCATAGCCACCACGTCCTCTCAGAGCTGTTTATGAGTATGGTGACACCCGTCATGTGGTGAGGGATTGCCCTAGACTTGGGAGGAGTGCACCTCCACATACTGCTCAGCCACAGCGTGCTCCTCAGAGTTCTCAGGCCATGGTCACAGCTCCAGCTGCTGCCCCACCTGCCCAGCCAGCCAGGGGCAGAGGTCGGGGAGATAGAGGTCGCCCTCGAGAGAGGGTTCAGGCCAGATATAATTGTATTCCTTCTAGCACTAAGGCTATTGCCTCCGATTCCATCATCACAAGTATTATACTGGTTTATCACAGAGAGGCATCGGTTCTATTCGATCCAGGCTCTACTTATTCTTATGTGTCTTCTTATTTTGCTCCGCATTTGGGTGTGCCTCGGGATACTTTGAGTGCCCCCGTTTATGTTTCTACTTATGTGGGAGATTCTCTTATTGTAGACCGCATTTATTAGTCACGTTTGGTTACTATTTGTGGTTTTGAGACCATAGCAGATTTATTGTTACTCGGTATGGTTGACTTTGATATTATTCTGGGCATGGACTGGTTGTCGCCCCATCATGCTATTCTTGATTGTCACGCCAAGACCGTGACGCTGGCTATGCCAGGTATTCCGCGTATTGAATGGAGTGGTACTTTAGATCACACTCCCAGTAGAGTTATCTCTTTTCTTGAAGCTCAGTGCATGGTTGAGAAGGGGTGTGCCGCGTATTTGGCTTATGTGAGAGATGTTAATGTTGATACCCCTTCTGTTGATTCAGTTCTAGTGGTACAGGACTACCCCGATGTGTTTCCAGCTAATCTTCCGTGCATGACGCCCGATAGAGACACTGATTTTGACATTGATCTGTTGTCGGGCACTATTTCCATTCCTCCGTATCGCATGGCACCTCCTAAATTGAAGGAATTGAAGGATCAATTGCAGGAATTGCTTGGTAAGGGTTTTATTCGGCCCAGTGTTTCACCGTGGGGTGCTCCTCTCTTGTTTGTGAAGAAAAAGGATGGTTCTATGCGTATATGCATTAATTATCGCCAGTTGAACAAAGTTACAATGAAGAACGGTTCCCTTTGCCTTGTATTGATGATCCGTTTGACCAGCTTCAGGGTGCATAGGTGTTTTCCAAGATTGATTTGCGCTCAGGTTACCATCAGTTGAAAATTCGGGAGCCAGATATCTCGAAGATTGCCTTCAGGACCCGGTATGATCATTACGAGTTCCTTGTTATGTCATTTGGGCTGACTAATGCCCCAACAACTTTATGTATTTGATGCACAGTGTATTCAGGCCATATCTTGACTCATTCATTATTGTTTTTATTGATGATATTATGGTGTATTCCCGGAGTCAGGAAGATTATGAGCAGCACTTGAGGACAGTGCTTCAGACCTTGAGAGAGAAGAAATTATATGCAAAGTTCTCAAAATGTGAGTTTTGGTTGAGTTCTGTGGCATTCCTAGGCCATGTGGTATCGAGTGAGGGCATTCGGGTGGATCCAAAGAAGGTGGAGGTTGTGCAGAGTTGGCCCAGAACCTCCTCAACTACAGAGATTCGTAGTTTCCTTAGCTTGGCGGGTTATTACCGTCGCTTTGTGGAGGGGTTTTCATCGATTGTGGCCCCTATGACTAGATTGACCCAAAAGGGTGCTCCATTTCAGTGGACAAAGAAGTGTGGGGCGAGCTTTTAAAAGCTCAAGACAGCTTTGACTTCAGCCCCAATCTTGATGATGTCTACCGGTTTGGGGTCTTATACAGTTTATTGTGATGCCTCGTGGGTTGGACTTGGAGCGGTGTTGATGCAGGATGGTAGGGTGATTGCCTACGCATCTAGACAGTTGAAGATACATGAAAAGAATTACCATGTCCACGACCTTGATTTAGCTGGTATTTTTCATGCCTTGAAGATCTAGCATCATTATTTGTACGGGGTGCCTTGTGAGCCATCAGTGTCTGCAACACTTACTCAAGCAGAAGGACCTGAATATGCGTTAGAGGAGATGGTTAGAGCCGTTGAAGGATAATGATATCACTATCCTGTATCACCCGGGCAAGGCTAATGTGGTGGCAGATGCCTTGAGTCGCCGGGCAAAGAGTTTGGGTAGTTTGGCATATTTACCAGCTTCAGAGAGGCCGATGGCGATGGATGTTCAGGCCCCTAGCCAGTCAGTTCGTGAGATTGGATCTCTCGGAGGCCAGTCGGGTTCTAGCCCGTGTGGTTTCCCGGTCTTCCCTATTTGATCGTATCAAGGAACGGAAGTATGATGACCCTCATTTGCTTTTCCTTCAGGACAGGGTCCAGCGTGGTGATGCCAGAGATGTGACCATCGGGGATGATGGGGTATTGAGGATGTAGGGCCGAATTTTTATGCCCAATGTTGATGGTCTTCGAGAGTTGATTCTATCAGAGGCCCATAGTTTGTGGTATTCCATCCATCCGTGTGCCGCGAAGATGTATCAGGACTTGAGGCAGCACTATTGGTGGAGGCGGATGAAGAAGGATATAGTTGGTTATGTATCTAGATGACTCAACTACCAGCAGGTGAAGTATGAGCACCAGCGTTCGGGTGGGTTGCTTCAGCAGATAGAGATTCCGGAGTGGAAGTGGGAGCGTATCACCATGGACTTTGTATCTGGACTCCCATGGACCTTGAAGAAGTTTGATTCCATTTGGGTCATTATGGATCGGCTAACCAAGTCCGCTCATTTCATTCCTGTGTGTACCACTTATTCATCAGAGCGGTTGGCAGAGATTTATATCAGGGAGATCGTCTGTTTGCATGGTATTCCAGTTTCTATCATTTCAGATAGAGGTACCCAGTTTACATCGCGGTTCTGGAGAGTCGTGCAGCAGGAGTTAGGTACTCGGGTGGAGTTGAGCACAACATTTCACCCCCAGACGGACGGACAATCCGAGCGTACTATTTAGATTCTTGAGGATATGCTCTGTGTGTGTGATTGAGTTTGGAGGGTCTTGGGATCATTTCTTCCCATTGGCGGAGTTTGCTTATAACAATAGTTATCAGTCCAGCATTCAGATGGCGCCGTATGAGGCTTTATATGGTAGGAGGTGTAGATCTCCGGTGGGTTGGTTTGAGCCGGGTAAGGCCAGGCTATTAGGCACTGAGATGGTTCAGGATGCGTTGGAGAAGGTTAAGGTGATTCAGGATAGACTCCGTACAGCCCAGTCCAGACAGAAGAGTTACGCGGACAGGAAGGTTCGTGATGTTTCATATATGGTTGGTGAGCGGGTTCTACTTCGGGTCTCGCCTATGAAAGGCGTCATGAGGTTTGGGAAGAAAGAAAAGCTGAGTCTGAGGTTTCTTGGCCCTTTTGAGATCTTGAGGCGAGTTGGGGAGGTTGCTTATGAGCTTGCCTTACCTCCCAGCCTAGTTGGAGTTCATCCGGTATTTCATGTTTCGATACTCCGGAGGTATCACGGTGATCCGTCGCACGTGTTGGATTTCAGTTCAGTCCAGTTGGACAAGGATATATCATATGTTGAGGAGCCAGTGGCTATTTTGGACAAGCAGATCAGAAATTTGAGGTCAAAGAACATAGCTTCAGTGAAGGTTCAGTGGCGGGGTCAGCCGACCGAGGAGGCGATTTGGGAGACCGAGCAGGATATACGCAGCCGGTACCCTCATCTTTTCACTACTTCGGGTATGTTGTCTATGCTCGTTCGAGGACGAACAAATGTTTAAGTGTAGGAGGATGTAACGACCCGGCCGGTCGTTTTTGATATTTACGCCCCGATCCCCCAATCCACCATTAACTGCTTCCCCCAAAGTTCATTTCTGCTATTTTGGATTGTCGGGACATTCGCTGTTAAGATTCGGAGTGTTTTGGGACACTTAGTCCCTAAATGAGAGCTTAAGTGTTGAAAAATGGTCCGTAGTCGGAACAATGTGAAGATGACTCGGAATGGAAATCCGATGGTTCCGTTAGCTCCGTTAGGTGATTTCGGGGTTGGGAGCGTGTTCAGAATGTGTTTTGGAAGTCCGTAGCTCATTTAGGCTTAAAATGCTGAAGTTTGTATTTTTGAAGTTTCCGGTCCGATAGTGAATTTTTGATCCGAGGGTCGGAATGGAATTCCGGAAGTTGCAGTAGCTCCGTCATGTCATTTGGGATGTGAGCTCAAAATTTTAGGTCATTCGGACGACATTTGGTTAGGTTTTTTATTGAAAGCGTGTTTTGTTGGGATTTGAAGTTCTTAGGCTTGAATATTTGATTAATTCGGATTTCTGGCGTTGTTTTAGGTGTTTTCAAGATTGGTGCAAGTTTGAATAAGGTATTAGGTGGTTTTGGTATTTTTGGTTGAGGTCCCGGGGGCCTCGGGATGATTTCGGGTGGTTAACGGAAAATTTTGGAAGTTGAGAGGTAGCAGTTCTGCTGCTTCTGGTATCTTTTCGCTTCTGCGGCTTGAGAACTGCAGAAGCAGAGCCGCAGAAGCGAGCTTGGCTTTGCAGAAGCGACTTTTGGTCATCCTCCAGGAACTCGCAAAAACGGTAGGAATTCCGCAGAAGCGGAAGCTGGGATTTTAAAGGAAGCCGCAAAAGCAGCCAGTGTTTCGCATAAACGGGACTGCAGAAGCGGTATTCACTGTGCAGATATAGAAATTCGAGGGTTTTGATTTCATAAGTTAGAAAACTCAATTTGAGCTCGGGTAAAGGCGATTTTCAGAGGGTTTTGAAGAGGAAATTAGTGGGTAACGTTTCTTTAATCCATTCTAGTTATATTTCATTATTTTGTAGTTAAATCCATCATTAAAATTTGAATTTGGGGTTAAAACTTGAAGAATTTAGTCAAAACTTCTTAGACCAAACTATTGGGTTTTGACTGAGCAATTGACCTTTGATTTGGGAGATTTCTATATGGTTGGACTCGTGAGAGTACGAGGGTTCTGAAAATGGGAAAATTATTCTATTCCGAGGCGTTGGCCTGAAGGGCATTTTGGTCATTTTACCTATTTTCGCACCCTAGCTTTAATTTTAATAATGGAATCAGTTGTTTGCAATATTATTTATGATATGTAATTGAATTGAATAGATTTGGGCCAATTGGAGTCGGATACTCGTGGCAAAGGCGTGGTTCCTAGTGATATTGAGCCGGTTCAAGGTAAGTGGCTTGTCTAACCTTGTGTGGGGGATTTTTCCCCTTAGGACATGATCCTTGAATATTTGAATGCCTCGTACATGAGGTGACGAGTGCGTACTTGAGCTAATTGTTGTAAACCTGTTTCTACTTGAAGTATTTAAATTGAGATTTCATGTTTACATTGTTCATTTTAGACTGTAAGTTTAACCCGTGCTAGTTCAGAGGAGCATGTTTAGCTGACTTACTTCCTTAATTGTTTAACTATACTAATTGTACTCTGTGAAGCATGTTAGTCTAGAATTTGTTATTCCCTATTCTGATTTTTGCATTTATCCAGAGATTTGAGTTGTTGTTGTTGTTTGTTTGTTTAAATTGGGACTACGGGACGGCTTCTCGGGAGATCCCCCTGTACTTGATATATTCTGGATTGAGGGTGCGGGATACCATGAGATCCCTAGCACATGTATTTCTATATATATTGGAATACCAAGAGATCCCCGACTTACTTATTGAGGATACCAAGAGATTCTCGGGATACCAAGAGATCCCTAGTGCATATGATGATGATACCAAGAGATCCCTGGCTATTATTCCTTGTTGAGAGCAGTCTTCCTTGTATTGTTACCGTTGCTTTCTATTACTATTCTTCCACATTTATCCGGATTAGATTCTTGCTGTAGACTTTATTTAAATTGTTTTCGTTATCTTATTACTTATTATGTCTTATCTCAGTAGGGCCCTGACCTTCCTCGTCACTAGCCAACCGAGGTTAGGCTTGGCACTTACTGAGTACCGCTGTAGTGTACGCATGCCCTTCCTGCGTATGTTTTTCATGTGTAGATCATCCATGTACCTCTACTAAGGCTCACTATCAGTGAGGCAGGAGGACTACAGAGATTTTGAGGTAGATCTGCTGCGTCCGCAGACCGACGAGTCTCCCTCTTACTCTATCTATAGCACTTAGTTTTCTTTCTTCCGGTTGTTAGATATTCTGGAGTTTGGAGCCCTTACTATACACTTTTGTAGCCTGTGTTGTCCGTGAGTTTTCGGGTTTTGGGAATTGTTTTAGACTTGTGATATTGAGTTGTATATGCCGAGCGGTATTCAGTACAGTTTCCTTTAGATATTTAATTTGATTTTCTCTATTTTTTCGCAATTATTATATTTCCGCAATTATTATATTTCCGAAATATTAGGCTTACCTGGTCGTGGAGACCAGTTGCCGTCATGACATGTTCACGGTTGGTGAACTAGGGTCGTGACACTAATTTTTAAAATTTTATGTGCTTAATGCGGGACTATTGTTTACAATGATCAGTTGAAATCAATTGAAGGAATATTATTATGCCCTGGTAAATATTTTATCCATTATCTTTTAGTTTGTACGCTGAGTCCATACTCTATGTCAAAAAAAAAATATTTGATCACCCAACAATTGAAGAGATGTAAGATTGATTACATTTTAAAGATCAACCAATAAATTCATTGTTAAATAAGTTTGAAAAAAATATGAAGTGAAGATCAACCATTGAATATTTTAAGATATAAATTTAAAAATTAATTTTGTCATCCAGTCCCATCCATGAATTATTCAGTCTTAGTTGTTTGTTTCACTTTATTGCATCATTAAATTATTACATACTTCATCCAATGGAATACTATAAATTACAAAGGTTTAGGAGACTAGGACCACCGTTGCATAAGTTTTAGTAAATTTTATACTTGATTATGGAAGCAAAATCTGATTGCAAAACAATCTGCTAATTAGCATGTAACGACCCAACCGGTCGTTTCGAGCTCTAATGCTTCGTTCAGCAGTCTGAGGTCATGAGAAGCTTCATTTTAGGTATATAGACTTGTACGCGTGGTCGGAATTGAATTTCGGTAAGTTCATAGTGGAATTGGAAGGAGAATTCTCATTTTGAAAGCTTAAAGTTGAAGAAATGAACTAGGATTGGAATTTTGAGTAAATGACCTCGGAATTGGGATCCGAAGGTTTCAGCAGGTTTGTATGATGATTTCGGACTTGGGCATATGCCCGGATAGGGTTTTGGATGAATCGGGAGCGTTTTTGCGCCTATTGGGGAAGTTAGCATTTTAGAAGAAATTGCATCAGTTTGGCTTAAAGTGCATTTCAGTGTTATTGATGTCCGTTTGGGATTCCGAGACTGGGAGTAGCTCCGTATGGTGATTCTGGAGTTGGGAGCGCGATCGGAAGTGAATTCGGAGGTCCGTAGGTCATTTTGAAGCCGTTTGGCTAAAGATAGAAATTTGAAGGTTTTGGAGAAGTTTGACCGAAAGTGGACTTTTTGATATCGGGGTCGGAATCTGATTCCGAAAGCTGTAGTAGGTCCGTAATGTCAAATATGACTTGTGTGCAAAATTTGAGGTCAATCGGACGTGATTTGATAGGTTTAAGCATCGAGAGTAGAAGTTGGAAGTTCTAAAGTTCATAAAGCTTGGATTGGAGGTTGATTCATGATTTTAGCATTATTTGATATAATTCGAGGCCTCGAGCAAGTCCGTAATGTGTTTTGGGACTGGTTGGTGTTATTGGTCGGGGTCCCGGGAGCCTCGGGTGTGTTTCGAGTTGTGTTGCGCTCTTATTTGATATTTCAACGCTGTTTCTTTGGACATAAAGGGGTACCATATTGAGCAAATGAGCTCCAAATTAAGTTTTTATTAAACCATTATATCCGTATCGTAATTTCGGAGCCATAGCAAAAAGAATCGTCGAATTTGGACATCGTATGAGAAAGTTATGCTCGTTTCCTTGCCGAGAAAAGTGTTGGTACTGTCAAAACCGCAAAAGCGAAAATCTACCGCAGAAGCGGGACCGCGGAAGCGGGAATTTGTCCGTAGAAGCGGAAATTTCTGCGAAAGCGGAAATTTTTTCGCAAAAGCGGGACCGCAGAAGCAGAAACTGCTGGAGGCAGAGAGGTTTCTTTAAAAATCGGACTTGGCTCATTTTTCACTTCATTTCTTCCATGGGAGCCGACTTGGGAGCAACTTTGGAGAGCCATTTTCATCACCAAGCATGAGGTAAGTGATCTCTACTAGTTTTGAGTATATACATCAATTATGTATGGATTTTAGCATGAAAATGGGTAGAAATTTGAGGGTTAGAG
>MU757101.1:3554-16292 GCA_026770625.1 Nicotiana glauca
TGCCCTCACATATGGCCCTCGGCCCCAATCAGTCCAAAAATAGTCAAAAAGCCCCTCGGGCATCAGTAAAACAGTGATACTCAGCTCAAATGATAGTTCAAATATCAATTAAAACTCTAGGTTTGAGTAAAATATAGTTGAGTTCATAAAACAGTGTAAATCACACGAACTGAGTTCAAATAATATTTCAAATAGTAGGGGAAACAGTGATGACAGTTCATAAAGAGCTCAAACAATTGGCATTAAGCCCCAAGTATGGAAATGAGCCCAAATCAATATGATAACAACAAATCATTTGCAAATATGCGGTAAATACCAACAACCGGGATGGACCAAGTCACGATCCCCAACGGTGCTCTACCCCACGCTCAGGTCCAGCGTGCAAGTCACCTCAATGCAGCACTATGATGTACAAATTCAGGGTTCTAAACCCTCAGAATATCATTCACAAGTATTACTCAACTCGAACTGGCGAAATCTCAAGCCCGCGTTGCCTTTGGCCCTCAAATTGGCCTCCACGTGCGTCGAAACTAGCCAAAAACAGGGCGAATACATCACAATATGCAAATGGGATAATACCCAATCGAAAACAATCGAAATATAACAAAAATCGCGAAACTAGCAAAACTCGAGCCCCGGGCCCGCTTCTCGAAAAATTATGAAATTCACATCATCGAACTCCTCGTCTCGCCACGAGTCCGTACATATAAAATTCATCAAAATCGGAGTCCAAATGCTCCCTCAAATCCCATTTTCTCATTTAAAAACCCAAGCCCTAGTTCTTCAAATTTTCACCCAAATTTCCAAGAATTAAAGGTTGATTCTTCACAAAAATGACGTTTCTAGGTCACGAGAATTACCTCCAATCAATTCCCGTCAAACTCTCTTCGATTCCCGTCCAAAAGCTCTCAAGAATGACCAAAAATGGTGAAAAAATGGGTTTGGTTCGCGGATGAAATGTTTTTAACATTCTGTCCGGGTACTGTAGCTAACACTATGCGATCGCATTAGAGCATTGCGATCGCATAGAACAAAATTCCAGGGTCTCAAATTACTCTATGCGATCGCAACAGTCCCTATGCGATCACATAGCACAACCAAACAGCCCCCATAATTCCTTCTATGCGATCGCACGAAACCCTCTGCGATCGCATAGAACAAAAGTTCTCTGCAATTTTCTGCTGCATTTTTCAACTCAAAAATTCCCGTTAGCCATCTGAAATTACCCCGAGGCCCCCGGGACCTCAACCAAAAATTCCAACATATCCCATAACATCATACGAACTTGTTCCAATCCTCAAAACACATCAAACAATGCTAAAACCATTAAAACACATCGGATTCAAGCCTAGCTTTCTTCAAAACATCCAAATCTCACATTCGATCAAAAACCCAATCAAACGACGTCCGAATGACCTGAAAATTTGTAGACATATCCAAAATCACCTAAGGAAGCTATTGCAACTCTCGGAATTCCATTCTGACCCTCGGATCAAAATCTCACCTATCAACCGAAATTCGCCAAAATTCTAACTTCGCCAATTTATGCTTATTTCTACACCGGACCACCAAATTCAATTCCGATTGCACTCCTAAGTCAAAAATCACCTCCCGAAGCTAACCGAATCATCTAAATTCACATCCGAGCCCTCAAACTCACAAGTCAACTTCCGGTAGACTTTTCCAAAATAAGCTTCCTTCTAAGAGGCTGTGTGCCTTATTTTCAAACAAAACCAATTCAATTACACCCGATCAACTCTAATACTGATATAAAAACATGAAGCAACACAATAAGGGGAAAACGTCGCAGTAACATATAAGATGACGGGTCGGGTCGTCACAGTGTAGTAGGAGTCTGAACCCCTCATCCAGCCTATGAAGTGGCTGGTGCTACTAGCAGTAAACACGCTCTAGTGACACTTTCCATAAAGCCTGCCAATTTGACTAGAGAATCCTGATGATTCGGGGTGACTATGACCCCTCCTGGGACCTGAGCTGGGCCCACTGGAGCTACTAGGGCTGGAACCTCCTTATCATAGTCAATATGAGGCTCCACCTCTGGGACTGCGGCACGGGGCTGAGCTCTGCCCCTGCCTCGGCCTCTGGCACGGCCTCGGTCTATACCTCTGGCAGGAGCTGCTGCTGGGGGCTCGGGCTGCTGCGCGGCAGAAGAGGAAGCACGTGTTCTCGCCATCTACGAAAGAACAGAGTAGAAAGAAAATTATTATTTGAGAAACAGAATCGCACGACAAGAAAGAACAATAGTGAAACCTTTCCTAACTCCATAGCCTCTGGGATAAATACAGACTTCTCTGTACCGATCCCTAAGACTCTACCAAGTTTGTCCGTGAGTAGCGAGACCTATGCAACCTAGAGCTCTGATACCAACTTATCACGACCCGAATTTCCCACCATCGGGATCGTGATGGCGGCTACTCGTGGTAGCTAGGCAAGCCAACTTATCTACCTTTTCATCATTAAACAATTATCTTAACAGTCTATAGCATCAATATAAAACATTAATTCTAATGAGAACAGTAGCAGAAGTCTGTCTGATAAATACGAATAAAAAATGCGAAATAGTCAATCATAACCTCTACTCAAGATTTGGTGTCACGGTACTCACGAACTACTAAGAATGTACTAAATACAATGGTCGGAAAGAAATATATAAGCTGTTTGTCTCAAAAAAAAATAATGAGGCAACAGCCTAAAAGAGAACATAAAGAAGAGATGTCGGGCCTGCGGACGCCTGCAAGGCTACCTCGGTCTCGTAAAAATGAAAGCCTGCTCCCGCACTAATGTTGCTGCTGCTCATCAAAACCTGGACCTGTGCAAAAATGCACAGAAGTGTAGCATCAACACAACAGATCCTATGTGCTGGTAAGTGCCGAGCCTAACCCCGGCGAAGTAGTGACGAGGCTAGACTGGGCACCACATAAACCTGTGCAGTTTAATATATATATATATATATATATATATATATATATATATATATATATATATATATATATATATGCAATAGAAGGCAAGAATACCAAAACTAAACATTTAAAAGGGAAGGAGAACCTGCTATGGGGGAGTACAATCCGGATATAAAAGTCATCAACTTAAATAAGAAATCGGGCACAACAATAATTAACAGAGACAAGAAATCCAACAATTGCACGGCATCAACCTTCGTGCTTTTACTCTCATCCTCACCCAAAGCAATCAAACAAAATACACGGCATCACCCTTCGTGCTTTCCTCACATAACTCTAATTTCATGGCACGGAATGACCCTTCGTATATAATATAATCAACAATGGCATGGAATGTCCATGCGTGCATAATATAATTAACAATGGCACGGAATGACCCTTCGTGCAAATTTAATCAACAATGACACGGAATGACCCTTCGTGCATTATCACTCTTCCTTACCCAAACAACAATCACAACCAAACAGGCGAGGGGAATAAATAGTAGTGACAAATGTTCCGGCAAGGGAAAAACATAGTTAAACAACTAAGTCCCGGCAAGGGAGCAATGACAATAACTTCCACATCCCGGCAAGGGAGATAATCAATATACTCAAGTCATCCGGCAAGGGATTTAATCACATTTTTTACCAATTCTTTTACTTCTTACTCAATAGTGTTTTATCGTTCGAGCCAACGCTCCAAAAAAATTCACAAATTCACAATTTATCCTCAACCCTTCACATTATGTAGAATTCATAATTAGCTTGGAAGAGTCCCAAATATACCAAGAACAACTAACAACAAAGATCCACGGTCATGCTAGACATCGGTGTATAGATACTCATCACCATACCTATACAGCGTACTCGATCATTTAGCCAATTGCAATCAATAATACTTTAATCCTATTCCCACTAGCCAAAGTTAGATCAATCACTTACCTCAAATGCTCCAAAAATCCACTCAAGCCTCTAGTATAGCTTTACCTCTCGAATTCACCACAAAACCGCTCGAATCTAGTCACAAATTACTTGAATGTATCAACAAATGCTAATTGAATCAACTTGAATGCATAAAAATTATTTTCCTAAAGTTTTACTCAAAAATTCCCAAAATGCCCCCGGGCCCACGTGGTCAAAACCTGAGGTTCGAATCAAAACCCAGCAACCCATTCCCCCACGAGTTCATATCTATGATTTATTTAGAAATCGGACCTCAAATTGAGGTCCAAATCCCCAATTTTAATAAAAACTAGGTTCTACCCAAAAGCCCCCTTTTCACCCGTGAAAACCTTAATTTTTAAGATGAAAACATGATAAATAATGTTAAAAATTAAAGAAATTAAGGAAAAATCAACTTACAAGTGGATTGGAGGAGGAAGGGTTCTTGAAAAATCGTCAATGGGTATTTGGGTGTGAGGGATATGAAAAATGAGGCTCAAAATCGTATAAGTATGAAAATTGCAGGGCTGCGGATGTGCGAACCCTGGGTTCGCAATTGTGAACCCATTAAACTTGGGAAATGCGAGAAAATAGTTCGCATTTGCGAACACTGGGCATTTTGCCAGGCTTCGCATTTGCGAGACTTTGGTTCGCATTTGCGAACTTGGGCCATGGTGGGAAGGTTCACATTTGCGAACATCTAATCGCATTTGCAATCGCCCGCCAGATTCCCCTTCTTCGCATTTGCGAAGACAAGTTCGCATTTGCGAACATTGGCCTGCCTGGCTGTTTTCGTATTTGTGAACCAACTTTCGCATTTGCGATAGCTAGCATCCACATTTGCGAGCCCTGGCTTCGCATTTGCGAAAATTGCAGAAGCCTCATACTAGATTTTTAAAACATGAGAAATGCAATCCGATGGCTATCCAAAACTCACCCGAGCCCTCGGGGCTCCAAACCAAACATGTACACAACCTCAAAAATATCCTACGAACATACTCGTGCGATCAAATCACCAAAATAACATCATATACATAGAATCAAGCCTCAAAACACATGATTTTTCCTCTAAGTTTCATAAACTTTCAAATTTGGAACTTATAGTCCGAAACATGTCAAACGACGTCAGATTTCAACCAAACTTCACAGAAAGAGCTTAAACAATATATAAGACTTGTACCGGGCGTCGGAACCAAAATACGAGCCCGATGCCATAGTCTTTTAATCAATTTTTATTTCCATTTTCCTTAATAAAATTTAGAAAAACAATTTAATAGAAAAATTCTTTTACTCGGGTTCTAGACCTCGGATTTCGACTCCGGGCACATGCCCGGGTCCCATTTTTTCTACGGACCTTTCGGGACTGTCAAATCACGGGTCCGGGTTCGTGTACCAAAAAATATTGACCAAAGTCAACTTTAATCATATTAATATAAAAATGCTTCAAATTTTTTACAGATTTCACATATTTCAACATAAAAGCTTTCCCGCTACGCGTTCGGACTGTGCACGCAAATCGAAGCAACTATAAGTGAGGTTTTAAAGGCCTCGAAAACGTGAAATAAGGGAAAAATCCGGTAATGACCCTTTGGAGTCGTCACTTGTTCAAAGAAAACAATAATTTATGTAAAATAATTATAATTTAATTGATTTTAATTACCGAATGTTAGGAGAAGAATCGGTATTCTCGATTTTAGGTCCTAAGTATTAGAAAAATTACTAAATGACAATGTTGTCCATTGTAAAATTTATTTTTAAGGGGTAAAAATAGCGAATCATATTTTGCTAAGAATCTTCGTGCTTTTAATATTTGAGTGTAACGTGGAAGGAATTACAATAATATTATATTGTTCAAAGAAAATAATAATTTATATAGAATAATAATAATTTAATTAATTTTAATCACCAATTGTTAGGAGAGGAATCAGTATTTTGTTGGACATATATGTGGCTAGAGAGGAGCTCTTTTTAAAAATTAGCAACAATGATGTTTGGATTTTGTTTTTTCTTTCAAACATGTAGAATTCTCTTTTGACCCAAAATCTCAAACAGTATAATCTTTTATTGTTAAACGAAAATTAAATTGGATGAGAAAAAGGAAAAGGAAAAGAAGGTTGCCTCAAAGATTTTGAAAGAAACTGCTAAATAAGAAAAAACATGTAGATTAATCATAGAAATTCATATTGATACTACATTAGCCTTTAAATATTTCTTTAAATGTGTAACCTCTTTCTATCCAAAATCAGCTTAATCTTTTACTCCTTGAAAAGCTGAATTGGATGGTCATTAAGAAGAAAAAAAAGACTTTAATGAAAAATAATTCTTTCAAAATCCATATATCGAAAAAAAGTTTCAAGAACTCACATGCTAAGGAGCAATACATATATCGTTGGCAAAGTATAATAGATTAGCAAGTCTTTTTATACTATTAGATCAAATAATATGGAAGGAATAAAAATTATATTTCATAATTCAAATAAGGAAAGAATTTATGTAAAGAAAATTATAGTTGATTTTGAATTCCAAGAATAATAGATTTTCTACATAGTTTAAATAGGGAAAGATTAATAATTAATATTTTATTTAATTTTAAACTAATAATTAACTGGAAAATTTATCCAATGTGAAAGCTATTTTTAATGGACAAAAAAGGAACGGCATTTTGCTAAGGCCTCCGTGCTTTTATTATAAACTAGTCTAAGGCTACGCGCGTTGCGCGTGTACCTTACAATGAGTTTGTATTTTCTTAAAATTGCATAAATATTATTAAGTAATGCATGTGAGATATAAAGATGTAAAATAAAGATTATACAAAATTTTAAATTTCTGAATATGAAGAAGTTTGATGATATCTAACTGATTAAACATAGAATTGTACGTACTTTTTGTTCTATGTTTAGTCACTTGTTTTAAATATAAAGTGTACCTTCGATGGCATGAAACGTGTTGTAATTTACTTTTAATTCTATGTTTAGTCAATTGTTTTCTAAATAAAATAAAGTATTCATAAAATTTCTTACAAAATAAGAGAAGGTAAAAAGGAGAATGTTCCTATAGTTCTTAACATAAATAACAAAAGAAAATAAGCATCTAATAAAGAATCATTAGTTATTTTGTGTATGAACATCTTATATTTAACGATTTTATTATATTGCCTAACAAAGATTTTAAGGAAGGTCCTAAATATTAGGCCATGTATATTAATGAGAATTAAATTTTAAATTCTAAATAGTAGGAAGGTAACCTAAATTATAATTTTGTCAATATAAACTATATTTTTAAAGCGTAAATAAGGCAAACGATATTTCGCTAAGGGCCTTCGTGCTTTTAATATAATATAATATAGATAGATATAAATATAAATAGATAATTGGAAACAATTTGATTACCTCTTGAAAAAGACATTTGTCTTTTGTTTAACTTAGACTTAGATTTTAAGAATTGAACACAATTTGATTATTTCTTAAAATAGTTTTTTTTTTCTCATTTATTTATCGTAAGATTTTAGGAATGTATTTTTCACTTTCTTTTATTTATGTTACAAAATTTAGGAATGTTATAATTTTCTTTTTAACATTTACATCAATTATTTTTACTGTTCATAAGTTTATGTAGTTACAATTAGTTTATTTCTTTGTTATTTAAATTAGGAATCTCTAAACACTTTGAAAATAATGTTGTTACTTCTTGAAAAATATTGTCTTTTTGAATTTGTGTAGCGATACTTTTTTATTTTCCCTAAAAATTATTTTGACTTTTTTGACAAAAAAAAGGGAATAGGACATATTTCAAATAAATAAATTTAGCAATAAAATTTTATAGGAATCCTTTGGTGCGTTTAGACGTTATAAAGAGGAAAATTTTCAAAATTTATTTTTTTTTAGGTTTTATTTGGTAAGCAATGTCTTGGGGGAAAAAATTCTCACTATCAAAGTAGATAAGTTTCCTTCTAAAGGATTGAAGGAATTATAGGCGAAAAATCAAAGTACTAAATATTAGGCAAGTAATTAAATGACTATTCCTAAATATTAGAAAATTAATTTAATAATCATTTCTAAATATTATGAATATAACAAAATGACTATTTTGTCTAGTGTGAACTTTATTTTTAAATGGTAAAAAAGGCGAATGACATTTCGCTAAGGGCCTTCGTGCTTTTAATATAACTAGTTTCTCGACATATGCGTTGCACGTGTATATTAGGTCATGTCATACACACCTATGTAATAATATCTATATTAGTATTGTTTGCAATGTGGTTAATCCAAATGGCAATTTAAAATGAAGCCACTTGGCAATTTTAAGACAACATAAAATATTTAGATTATAAATGAAAAAGTATTTAATGAAAGTAGTAGTCCAAGATTTTCTATAGGTATCTTTAATGAAATTTGTGTATAATTCAGTTATGGTAGGTATCCGTTTTTGAGCAAGAATCAATTAAAATTTTGTTGAAATAATAATTCTTTATTTTGTACAAGTTTTGTATCTAATCTTATGTGTGAACAATATACATTATTATAGGTATCTTTAATTAAATTTTGTGTATAACTCAGTTATGGTAGGTACTTTTTTTTTAAGAAAAAAATATTTAAATAGACATTTTGTATCTTACAAAATCGACAGTTCATATCCAACGATCCCTTACTATTGAAAAAATATTTGTTACAAATTTTACTTTAGAGCTAAAAAACATTTTTTTTAGAAACATGTGATGTAATTACATTTCTATATCTATATTATGTTATAAGAAGAGTAGTGAAGCATGAGGTTAAGCCAAGTAGCAAGCTAAAAAAAGCCACATGGCAATTTTAAGATAACATTAAAAATTTAAATTATAAATAAAAATATAATTAATGGAAGTAGTAGTTCAATAACAATTGTTTTTTTAATTATGATACATATCTCTATTAGTAGTATAATTTAGTTAATATTTTTTTTTATAATTATGGTACAAATTTAATTAATTGATCAAGCTTTGTAACTGACCTTATTTTGGTATAATATACATTACTATAGATATCTTTAATTAAAATTCTATATATAATTCAGTTATGCTAGGTATCCTTTTTTGAGAAAGAATCAATTAAATTTACGTTTTGTATCTTACACAATAATTTTAAGTTGAAATAATAATTCTTTATTTAGTGCAAGCTTTGTATCTGACCTTATTTGGGTGCAATACATTACTATATGTATCTTTAATTATATTTTATGTATAATTTAGTTATGGTAGGAAAAATAACTTTTTATATATATACTGAGGTTATTAATGTTGAAAATTGGTCAAATAAATATTTTATACATAAGTAAATATTTCTTAAAATAATAGTGAAAATATTTTAGCTACATTTAGAGCTTTTATGATTAATATTTGAATTGAATTAGGCTAAGTTTGAAAGTATAAGATGATTTTTGAAAATGTAGTCCAATGGAGAAAATAGAAGAATAAGATATATTTAAATTTGAGTGTCAAGACCCGGATTTTTCCACCATCAGGAGTCGTGATGGCACCTACTAATAGGAGCTAGGCAAGCCAATTATTAACTACTGTTCTTACTTTTGTCACGACCCCAAACCCGATCGTGATGGCGCCCAAAACAACTGCTAGGCAAGCCTGTCACGACCCAAAATCTACAAAGGGTCATGGTGGCGCCGGACACCGCTGTCAGGCCAGCCAATAAGATTTACCAATTTAAAAATCCTTTTTAAAAACATCAAATTCCAGAAATTTCCTTCCATTTTCGCAAATAAAAGGGTTTTGCTTCAATTCAAATTAACAATAACAATTAAATCAACTTTTCGAAAACCATCCCAGATCCCGGTGTCACTAGTGCATGAGCGACTACTGCTAATGAAATAAAATACAATCTCTGTCCGGAATACAATGGACAGGAAATAAATAAATCAAGTACAGAAAGGAACTACACTAGCTGCAGGTCGCCTCGCGATTTGCAGCTCACCTAGTCCCTGAATCGTCCGTGCTGCTGCGCCCAGAAGGCTGCTATAATGAAGTATACCTGTGCAACAAAAATGCACAGAAGTATAGTATGAGTACATAATCAACGTGTACTCAGTGAGTGTCCCGCCTAATCCCAAAGGGGTAGAGACGAGATGGTCAACTTTGACACACTCTAATGGTCCAATGATCATTTATTCTCATTTCACATATTAATCCGTGGATTTATTCTTTACGTACATGGTTCTAATCAAATAGAGGAAACAAATAAACACGTAGTTCTTTCATAGAAAAATTTCCGGTGTTTCTCTTTAAAACATAATCCAAATATGTTTAAGACACAAAAGGGCAACAATAACTCAATCGAGTTCAGGCAGCAATACAGGCATACGCAAATCATACCGAGGCGACGGCCCGATCCAACAGAAATAAATGTGCACTTGCGGAGGGTCGACGGCGCGCCTATAGATGCATCTATTAATCTCCCGAGGCGTTCGGCCCGTTCAAAAATAAACACACCAGACAGATAAACAGTCAGGAAGTCAACATGGAGCAAATATCCAGGAAGAAGTCAATTTTCTTTTATTAATTTGAGAAAAACGAAGCTTAAGTCTTTAGAAAATCCAAATTATTAATTTGATGTGATTTAAGAAATCTAAGCCATCAAGGACTTCACAATTAATCCACATAAATCATGCTTTTGGGTCATAAACTACCCGGACAATAGCATATAGTAGCTACGCACGGACTCTCGTCACCTCGTGCGCACGTAGCCCCCACAACTAGGAGCACATATCCATTTTAACTCACCTATGGGGTAATTTCCCCCTCACAAAATTAGAAAGGAGACTCACCTCGCTCCGAAGACTCGAAATCGACATTCTACATCCTTCTGAAGGCTTGAACCAACGCACAATGCACCAAAACTAGCCAAATAACGGCAAACTAATGAGAATATACTCAAATACTTGTTAACAATTCATATTATACGAATTCCCAACTTCGTTGAGTGAAATGACCAAAATGCCCTCGGGCCCACGTGCCAGGAATCCAAATTTTCTCGAAGGTAGAGATTACCCATGACCTTGGGGTCTCAAATATATAATTTTATCCTAATTCCATACTCAAAATCGTGGCAAAAATTCAACATTATAATTTTCTAGGTTTCCAACCAAAACCCCAATATTTATACTAATTTCCATGCTTAATCTCATACATAATCAATGTATTCTACTCAAAAGTAATAGGGATGACTTACCTCAACATAGATGGTGAAGACCTCCCTTTGAACCCTCCAAAATTGCCAATGAAGTGTGGAAAAATAAGAGAATGAACCAAAAATCCGACTTAAAATGACCCCTCAGCCTCCTCCAATTTCCGCTTCTGCGGGTTCCACTTTAGCGGACGTAGGACCGCTTCTGCGGAAAATGGCCAAAGAGACTGGGCTGCTTCTGCGGTCCAGAACTCGCTTCTGCGAGTCCACATAAGCGGAAATAGAATCGCTTCTGCGGTTTGGGCCTACCGCTTCTGCGGTCTTGGGGTCCGCTTCTGTGGTTTCCCCTGGGCCTGGCCCCTTCCACTTCCGCGATAATAGGACTGCTTCAGCGGTCTCGCAGAGGTCAAAGAGCTACAGAAGCGGTTTTGACAGAAGCAGCAGATGCCCTTTTTCAAATATCCAAATTTTGATCCGTTAACCTCCCGGATTCCACCCGAGGCCCCCGGGACCCCAACCAAACATACCAACCAATCCCAAAACACATTTCGGACTTGCTCGAGGCTTCAAATCACATCAAACAACACCATAATCACGAATTACACCCCAAATCCAAGTTTAAGAACTTTAAGATTTCCAACTTCTATTTCCGATGCCGAAACCTATCAAATCACGTCTGATTGACTTCAAATTTTGCACACAAGTCATATTTAACATTACAGACCTACTCCCACTTCCGAAATTTGATTCCGACCCCGTTATCAAAAATTCAACCCCCCCAGTCAAACTCTTCAAAAACCTTCAAATTTCTATCTTTAGCCAAATGGCTTCAAAATGGTCTAGGGGCCTCCGAATTAACTTCCGATCACGCCCCCAACTCCAGAATCACTATACGGAGCTATTCACAGTCTCGGAATTCCAAACTGACTTTGATAAAATTTAAATTCTCTTCAAGCCAAACTCATAGAATTTCTTCTAAAATGCTAACTTCCACATTAGGCGCCAAAACGCTCCTGGGTTATCCAAAACCCAATCCGGGCATACGCCCAAGTCCGAAATCATTATATGAACCTGCTGGAACCTTTGGATCCCAATTCTGAGGTCATTTACTCAAAAATCCAATCCTAGTTCATTCTTTAGACTTTAAGCTTCTCAAATGAGAGTTCTCATCTAAATTTAACTTCGATCTTCCCGAATTTAAATTCCGACCATGCGAACAAGTCATAATACCTGAAATGATGTTGTTCATGGCCTCCGACTGCTGAACGGGGCGCTAGTACTCAAAACGACCGGTCGGGTCGTTACATTCTCTCCCACTTAAACATACGTTCGTTCTCGAACGTGCTGAGAACTGTACTGGAGTAGTCCGAAATCACTGTATAACACCTCACGCACCTTCCCGTGCTATCAAGATTTAGCTGAGCACATAAGCTGGATAAATTCTAAAAATGTTCCCTTTATTCAGGCAACAAAGCCTTAGAGCCCCATTCCATCATGTGGAATTCTATGCCAGGCCTGATTCCAACATACGATAACCATATCAATCACCTCACGCTGTACTCAAACACAATGGCATAACTTTGCTGAATTCTTACTTTGCAACACTAAATCCACAGGACCACCATAATATTCTCTGATTAACTTAGCCAAAATTCTACT
>MU757104.1:15603-30163 GCA_026770625.1 Nicotiana glauca
TATATATATATATATATATATATATATATATATATATATATATATATATATATATTGCGGAGTGCTACCCGATCCCACCAATCCTCCCTTATTACTCCTGAATATATATATATATCATAGTAATAAATATAAGATGTTGCGGCGCGCAACCCGATCCCAACAATCCACCCTTATTACTCTTCAATATATATCACCCTTATTCCTCCTGTTGCGGCGTGCAATCTGATCCCACCTATCCACCCTTATTACTCCTGTTGCGGTGTGCAACTCGATCCCACCAGATAATATTAATTCTACCTTATTCCTCATCAATATATCGACAACCAGACATAGTTTAAATCAACAACAACAATTCAATAACCCAATTACAAGAATTTCTACCACCAAGAGTATGAGTACACGACAACAAGAAAATTACGAGAACTCAAGAAGCACAACAACCTTTACAAAAACAATAAGACATGTAAGGCACGTGATAACTACACAGGCAACCACAACAATTTGGGCATGTAGCATATGTGCACGGGGTCATAGAGGAACTCATAATTAAGAAATAACAAAACAATAAGGAAGGCAATCACTTTGATTAAGGCAAATAGGGGTCAGATAACAAGTAAGAGTTAGAGAAAAGTTAACAAAATCGTATAGAGCATGTAGAGGTAAAACTAGCAAATAGGAAACCCAATTATATCAGGAAACTTCCCAATTAATGAACATAAGTACCTAAGATCCCTAAAGGCAAATTTACCACAAATAAGAGCGAGCACGCACTCGTCACCTTGCATGCACGGGCTACAATTAACATAGAGGACTCAAATCCTAACGAGAAATCCCCCCCACAAGGTTAGGCAAGATATTTACCGCAATTCAGCTAACTCAATACTCAATTTAGCTTTTCCTTTACTAATTCATCAACGCTCGGCTCAATCTAGTCAAAAACGACTTAAATTCATCAAAAAATACAAGAGAAAAGAATTTCAATTAACAAAGCTATGATTCTTATACAATTTGTAAAAAGTCAACAAAAATAACTCCCCTGGTCCGCACCTTGAAACCCGACTGTCACGACCCAAGTTCGCCCTCCATGAACTGTCGTGACGGCACCTAGTCTCTACGACTAGGTAAGCCTAACAATTTGCGAAAAAAGAAACTATAGATAAAACTAGCCAAAAAACTGTGAATAAAACATAAATAAAACGTTTAAAATATCGCTCGGCATACACAAATATAAACTTTCAAACTGAATCAACTCCCAAAACCCGGAATCTCATGAAATCACAAGCTATGGATACTACATAGTGTTCTAACTCCAGAATGTCTAATCAGAGGAAAATACATAAGGGCTATAGCTAAAAGAGAGAATAGAGAGGGACTCATTTGTCTGCGGAAGCGGTAAATATACCTCGAAGTCTCTGAAGATCACCTCGCCTCACTAAAAGTATGGCTTAGCCAAATAACCTAGATCCGCACACAAAAAAATTGTGCATGGAAGGGCATGAGTACACCACAGCGGTACTCAGTAAGTGCCAAGCCTAACCACGGCCGAGTAGTGACGAAGAAGGTCAGGGCCCTACTGGTTATATATATACATATATTACAGGTTAAGTAGTATGAAATGAAACAATATGATTAAAGTACTAACAGTCGATAAGGAATTAAAGACACACAAAGAATATAACTCAGTACACAGAAATAGCAACAGGGGGATCTACCGGTATATCGTCCCGTAGTCCCAAACGTAAATGTGCAGGGGGGTCTACCGGAATACCAATCCGTAGTCCCAAAGTACATTTCCAGTACAGGAGAATCTACCGGGTGTTGTCCCATAGTCTCAAATATAAATGTGCGGGGGGATCTACTGGAATACCGATCCGTAGTCCCAAATAAATATCCAGTACAAGGGGGTCTACCAGGCAATGTCCCGTTGTCCTAAATATAAATGTGCATGGGGGATCTACCGGAATACCGATCTGTAGTCCCAAAGTAAACATGTAGGAGGATCTCCCGGGATATCATCCTGTAGTCCCAAATATAAACACACATAATCTCAGAAGAATTTACGGTTCTATTCTAGAATTAAGCAGGAAATTCTACTCTAACATGCAGCACAAATTACAAGTAGGCAATTAAAGTAGGTAAGACAATTAAATCACATAAGCATGCTTTTCCTAAGCTAAACAAGAGTTTTCAAGTACAAGTATTGCTTAGTCACAAGAAAAGTACAAATATTTACGTAATGAAAATGATTTTTTCAACAATTAGCACGTGTACGCACTCGTCATCTCACGTACATGACACTCATATAACAACAGTACCAAATCCTAAGGGTAGTTCCCCCACACAAGGTTAGATAAGCCACTTACCTCGAACCAGCTCAATCAACTCGAAATCACATTTTTGCCACGAGTACTCGACTCCAAATGGCCCGAATCTATTAAAATTAATTGGATAATGTAAAAATAACTTCAAGTAACTAACTTAACTAATTAATTCAAAGCTAACACGCGAAATTATGAAAATTGCCCAAAAAGTCCCCTGGGACCATGTCTCGAAAATTGGATAAAATTCACAAATTCAGAACCCCCAATCACTCACGAACACACTCGAACAAAAATCACCAAAATTCGACGTCAAAATCCCACTCAAAATTCAGATTTTTCAAATGGGGAAACCTTCTCCCATATTCCAAACGTTTACAGCAATTTCCTTAATTAGAAGAGGAAAACAACAATAGATTATAGTTCTAGGATAAATATCAAGATAGAAATCATTACCCAATGTTTCTCCTTCAAAAACCCTCGAGAAATCGCCTTCAACCGAGCTCCAAATTATTTTTTCCAAGTTATGAATTCAAACCCTTGTTTATCCTTTTTACTGCCCGGCGATTTTCGCACCTGCAAGGACTCTACCGGCCTTTTATCCGCACCTTCGACTTTTCATTAAACGAACCAATGTCGCAACTACGACCCTATACTCGTAGATGCGGCCCCGCTTCTGTGGTTCTTGGGCCGCATCTGCGACCAATTCCACTGGGGCCTCATACCGCTTCTACGGTGTCGCACCTGCGGTCCTACACACACAGGTGCGGTTATGACAGGTTCAGCCAAACTTCAGATTTTCCTAAGTCCAATTCAACTTCCGTTAAGCACCTGAAACTCATCCGAGGCCCCCGGGGCCTCAACCAAACATGCCAACCAATCCTAAAATATCCTACAAACTTATTCCACCCCTCGAATTACATCAAACAACACTAAAACCACAAATCACTTTCCAATCCAAGCCTAGTAAACTAGAAATATAAAGAATCCTACACCTGATGATAAAACCAACCAAACCAAGTCCGAAGCACAAAAGTCACATTCAACACTACGGAGCTACTACAACTTAGGAAATCAGATTTCTACACCGATATAAAAATCTCACTAACGATCCGGAAACTTCAAAAATTTAACTTTCGGAATTTCAAGTCTAAATAAGCTACAGACCTCCAAAATACAATCCGAACACGCCCCTTAGCCCGGGATCACCCAACGGAGCTAACCGAATCGACGAAATTCCATTTCGAGGTTGTGTTCACACTGCTCCAACTATGGTTCAGATTCTAAAGCTTAAGCTCCCATTGAGGGACTAAGTGTCCCAAAACACTCCAAAACTCAAAATGAATCCTCCTAGCAACTCACAATAGTAGAAACAAATACGGGAAAAGCAGTTAATAGTGGATCGGGGCATTAATTCTTAAAATGACCATCCGGGTCGTTACATCCTCTCCCTCTTAAAACATTCGTTCGACCTCCAAAGAGCATAGAGACATACCTGAAATTGTGAAAAGATGAGGGTAACGACTGCGCATATCCTGCTCAGTCTCCCAAGTCGCCTTCTCGACCACCTGACCCGCCACCGAACCTTCACTGATGCATGTTCTTTGACCTCAGCTTTCAAACATGCCTGTCCAGTATCGCCACTGGCTCCCCAACATAAGATAGATCCTTGTCCAACTGGACTGAACTGAAATCCAACATGTGTGATGGACCACTGTGATACCTCCGAAGCATCAAAACATGAATTATCGAATAAACTCTTGCCAAACTGGGAGGTAGGGCAAGCTCATAAGCAACCTCACCAACACGTCTCAATATCTAGAAAGGACCAATAAACCTCGGACTCAATTTCCCATTCTTCCCAAATCTCAACCCGCTCTCCAACCATGTAGGAAACATCACGAACCTTCCAATCCTCATAACTCTTCTGTCTGGATTGGCTATGCGAAGTCTATCTTGGATCACCTTAGCCTTTTCCAAGGCGTCCTGAACCAAGTTCGTGCCCAATAATCTAGCCTTACCCGGCTCAAACCATCCTACCGGGGATCTACATCACCTACCATACAATGCCTTACATGGTGCCATCTGAATGCTGGACTGATAATTGTTGTTCTAGGCAAACTCTGCCAGTGGCAAGAACTGATCCCAAGAACCTCCAAACTCCACACGCACTGAGCATATCCTCAAGAATCTAAATAGTACGCTTAGACTATCTGTCCATCTAGGGGTGAAATGTTATGCTCAGCTCCACCCGAGTACCCAACTCATGTTGTACGACCCTCCAGAACCGTGATGTGAACTCAGTACCTCTTTCAGAAATGATAGAAACTAGAATACCATGCAGACGAACAATCTCCCAGATATAAATCTCCGCCAACCGCTCCAAAAAATAGGTAGTACACACAGGAATGAAGTGCGCGGACTTGACCAACCGATCCATAATTACCCAAATAGCATCAAACTTTTTCAAAGTCTGTGGGAGTCCAACTATGAAGTCTATGGTGATACGCTCCCACTTCTACTTCGGGATATCTATCTGCTGAAGCAACCCACCCGGTCTCTGGTGCTCATACTTTACCTGCTGGCAATTGAGGCACCGAGCTACAAACCCAACTATATCCTTTTTCATCCACCTCCACCAATAGTGTTGTCTCAAATCCTGGTACATCTTCGCAGGACCCGAATAGATGGAATACCACGAACTATGGGCCTCCCCTAGAATCAACTCCCGAAGCCCATCAGCATTAGGTACACATACCCAAACCTACATTCTCAATACCCCGTCATCAACAATAGTCATATATCTAGCATCACCGTGCAGAACCTTATCCTTGAGGACGAGTAAATGAGGGTCATCATACCAACACTCCCTGATATGATCAAATAAGGAAGACCGAGAAACCATGCAAGCTAGAACTCGACAGGGCTCCGAAAGATCCAATCTCACAAACTGGCTGGCTAAGGCCTGAACATCCATCGCCATGGGCCTCTCCGCTGTCGATAAATGATCCAAACTCCCTAAACTCTCCACTCGGTGACTCAAAGCATCGGCCACCATATTGGCGTTTCCTGGGTGATACAAGATAGTGATATCATAGTCCTTCAGTAGCTCTAACCACCTCTTCTGGAGCAAATTAAGATCCTTCTGCTTGAACAGATGCTGCAAACTCTGGTGATCGATGTAGATCACATAAGGAACACTGACATATAATGATGCCAAATCTTCAATGCGTGAACAATAGCAACTAACTCGAGATCATGCACATGATAATTCTTCCCATATACCTTCAACTATCTGGACGCATAGGCAATCACCCTACCGTCCTACATTAATACCGCTCCAAGGCCAATCCTCGAGGCATCACAATAGATAGTATAAGACCCCGAACCTATAGGAAATATCAAAACTAGGGCTGTAGTCAAAGCTGTCTTGAGCTTCTGGAAGCTCGCCTCACACTCTTGTGTCCACTGGAATAGAGCACCCTTCTGGGTCAGTCTGGTTATAGGTATTGCAATAGATGAAAACCCCTCAACAAATCGACAATAATAACCCGCCAAGCTCAGAATACTGCGGATCTATAGCTGAGGATGGTCTGGGCCAACTTTGCACTGGTTCCAGTTTCTTTGAATCCACCCTTATCTCCTCACTCGAAACCACATGACCCAAGAATGCCACGGAATAGAACCAAAACTCACAGTTCGAGAACTTTGCGTATAACTTCTTTTCTGTCAAAGTCTGAAGCACTGTTCTCAGGCGCTGCTCTTGATCTTCTCGACTCTGGGAGTATACCAAAATATCATCAATAAAAATTATGATGAACGAGTCAAGATATGGCTGGAACACATTGTGCATTAAATGCATGAAGGCTGCTGGGGCATTGGTTACCCCAAATGACATAACACGGAACTAATGATGACCATATCGAGTCCTGAAAGCAGTCTTCAGGATATTTGGCTCCCGAATCTTCAAGTGATGGTATCCTGAATGCAAGTCAATCTTAGAAAACACTCGTACACCTTGTAGCCGGTCAAATGAATCATCAATACGAGGCAAAGAATACTGGTTCTTCACTGTAACTTTGTTCAACTGGCAATAATCAATGCACATACGCGTAGAACCATCAATCTTCTTCACAAATAAGATAGGAGCATTCCAAGGTGATACACTGGGCCGAGTAAACCCTTATCAAGCAATTATTGTAACTGATCCTTCAACTCAGGAGGAGCCATACGGTACAGAGAAATAGATATGGGTTGAGTGCTTGGAAACAGATCAATGCCAAAATCAATATCACTATCGGGCGGCATGCCCGGAATATCAGCTGAAAACACATCAGAGAAATCCCGTACTACTAGGACTGAATCAACTGTAGAGGTATCAATACTGACATCTCTCACATAAGCTAGATACGCATCACACCCCTTCTCAACCATTCACTGAGCCTTAAGGAAAGAAATAACTCCACTGGGAGTGAGATCTAAAGTACCCCTCCATTCTACTCGTGGTACACCTAGCATAGCCAGTGTCACAGTTTTGGCATGACAATCAAGAATAGCATAATGGGGCGACAACCAGTCCATGGCCAAGACACATCAAAATCTACCATGCTGAGCAATAATAAATCGGCTCTGGTCTCAAAACCACTAAGATCAACTAGACACGATTGATAAACGTGGCCCACAACAAGAAAATCTCCCACAGGAATAGAAACATAAACAGGGGAACTCAAAGAATCCCGAGATACACCTAAATGCGGGGCAAAATAAGAAGACACATAGGAATAGGTGGAGCCTGGATCAAATAAAACTGATGAATCTCTATGACAACCCATGACAATTCATGTGATGACAGAATCGGAGGCAACAACCTCAGTATGGGTAGGAAGGGCATAATATCTGGCATGGCCTCTCCCTCTAGGGTGACCTCTAACTCCCCGACCTCCACCTCTAGCTGGCTGGGCAGGTGGGGTGGCAACTAGTGTTGTAATCATAGCCTGAGGACTCTGTGGAGCACGTTGTGGCTGAGAAGGCTGTGGAGATGCCCCCCTCCCTAGTCTAGGGAAATTCCTCATCACATGGCATGCGTTGCCACACTAAAAAAAACCTCACTACTGACATAGCTGTGGGAACTGTGCGGTATGAGTACTCCGAGACCCCTGAACACCTGAAATCCTATGCGAAGCCTAAAACTCAAACTGAACTGGTTGACTCGAAAAACCTCTACCCTGTCGTACCCTGCCTCCAAAATAAGGACCAGTGGATCTCTTTGGTATACAAGGTCTCCTCGCCTCCCTATACTCTCTCTCCTGACCTCGTCTGTTCTCTCTCTCCTGGACATACCTGCCCTCTACTCGGCAAACGATCCTTACCTCATGCTGAAATGAGACCATAGAATGTATCACCATGACACCTAGAACCTGGCCAATGTGAACTCGCTGCTCTGGAGTGGGGGGCAGGAGTCTGGGTCCAGTGAAGTAGTTGGCACAACCTGAATCAACCCCACCTGAACCAATGTACCAAACATGCTCAGGAACTGCACTATGGTCTCCTAAAGTGCTGGAGTAGTAGTAGTAGGCATCTCAGGTGCCTGCACTCTACTGGTGGCTCCTCTATGGCAGCTCTCTCAGGTGCCTGGTCATCTCCGGTAGCATGTGTCCTCACCATATTGAGAGAATAGAAGACAGAATTTTAGAATTTCGAAGTCAATAATTTTGCATGACAAGGAATCAGATGAAGTGAAATTTTCCTAAAAGTTACATAGACTCTCGTAGATAAGTACAGATGTCTCCGTACCAATCCGCGAGACTCTAATAAATCGGCGTGTGATTCATGACTCCTATGAACCTAGAGCTCTGATACCAACTTGTCACAACCTAAGTTCGCCCTCCATGAACTATCGTGGCGGCACCTAGTCTCTACGGTTAGGCAAGCCTAACAATTTGTGGAAAAAGAAACGGAAGATAAAACTAGCCAAAAACTGTGAATAAAACATAGATAAAATGTTTAAGATGCCGCTTATCATATACAAATATACACTCTCAAACTGAATCAACTCCCAAAACCCGAAATCTCATGAAATCACAAGTTATGGATACTACATAGTGTTCTAACTCTAGAATGTCTAATCAAAGGAAAATACATTAGGGCTATAGCTAAAAGAGAGAATAGAGAGGGACTCCTCGGTCTGCGGTAGATATACCTCGAAGTCTCTGAAGATCGCCTCACCTCACTTAAATTTTGGCTGAGCCGAAGAACCTGGATCTGCACACGAAAAACATGTGCATGAAACGTCATGAGTACACCACAACGGTACTCAGTAAGTGCCAAGCCTAACCTCGGTCAGGTAGTGACGAGGAAGGTCAAGGCTCTACTCTCTCTCTCTCTCTCTCTCTCTCTATATATATATATATATATATATATATATATATATATATATATATATATATATATGACAATTTAAGTAGTATAACATGAAACAGTATGGTTAAAGTACTAGCAATCGATAAGGAATTAAAGACATAGAAAGAATATAACTCAATACACAGAAATAGCAACAATGGGATCTACTGGGATATCGTCCCGTAATCCCAAACGTAAATGTGTAGGGGGATCTACCGGAATACCAATCCGTACTCTCAAAGTAATATCTAGTACAGGGGAATCTACCAGGTGTTGTCCCGTTGTCCCAAAAAATAATGTGCAAGGGGATCTACCAGAATACCGATCCGTAGCCCCAAAGTAAATATCCAGTACAGGAAGGTCTACAGGGTGATGTCCCATAGTCCCAAATATAAATGTGCAGGGGGATCTAACGGAATACCGATCCGTAGTCCTAAAGTAAACTGGCAGAGAGATCTCCCGGGATATCGTCCCGTAGTTCCAAATATAAACACATAACAATCTCAGAAGAATTTACGGTTCTATTCTAGAATTAAGTAGGAAATTCTACTCTAACATGCTGCACAGATTACAAGTAGGCAATTAAACCAGGTAAGACCATTAAATCACATAAGCATGTTTTTCCTAAGCTAAACATGAGTTTTCAAGTACAAAGTATTGCTTAGTCATAAGAAAAGTACAGATATTTACGTAATGAAAATGGGTTTTTCAACAATTAGCACGTGTACGCACTCGTCACCTCACGTACACCACACTCATATAACAATAGTACCAAATCGTAATGGGAGTTCCCCTACACAAGGTTAGACAAGCCACTTACCTTGAACCAGCTCAATCAACTCGAAATCACGTTCTTGCCACGAGTACCTGACTCCAAATGGACCAAATCTATTCAAATTAATTGCATTATATAGATATAACTTCAAGTAACTAACTTAACTAATGAATTCGAAGCTAACACGCAAAATTATGAAAATCGTCCAAAAAGTCCCCCAAGTCCACGTCTCAAAAATTGGATAAAATTCACAAATTCAGAACCCTCGATTACTCACGAACTCACTCGAACAAAAATCACCAAAATCCGACATCAAAATCCCACTCAAAACTCAGATTTTTCAATTGGGGAAACCTTCTCCCACGTTCAATACTTTTACCCCCAATTTCCTTATTTAGAAGAGGAAAACAACAATAGATTATAGTTCTAGGATCTAAATCAAGATAGAAATCGTTACCCAATCTTTCTCCTTCAAAATCCCTCGAGAAATTGCCTTCAACCGAGCTCCAAATCATTTTTTCCAAGTTATGAATTCAAACCCTCGTTTCTCCCTTTTATTGCCCAGCAATTTTCGTACCTGCGAGGACCCTATCGCATCTACGGTCCCGCTTCTGCAGCCTTTTATCTGCACCTGTGACTTTTCATTAAACGGACCAATGTCGCACATGCGACCCTATACTTGCAGATGCGCTCCCGCTTCTATGGTTCTTGGGCCGCATCTGCGACCATCTCCACTAGGGCCTCATACCGATTCTGCGGTGCCGCACCTGCGGTCCTACACACGCAGGTGCGGTTATGATAGGTTCAGCCAAACTTCAAATTTTCCTAAGTCCAATTTCCGTTAAGCACCCGAAACTTACCCGAGGCCCCCGGGACCTCAACCAAACATGCTAACCAATACTAAAACATCATACAAACTTATTCTAACCCTGGAATCACATCAAACAACGCTAAAACCACAAATCACTCTCCAATCCAAGCCAAATGAACTAGATATCTCAAGAATACTACACCTGATGCTAAAACCAACCAAACCAAGTCCGAATGACTCCAAATTTTGCACACAAGTCACATTGAACACTACAGAGCTACTACAACTTAAGAAATCGGATTTCAACCACGATATAAAAATCTCACTAACGATCCGGAAACTTCAAAAATTCAACTTTCGGCATTTCATGCCTAAATAAGCTATGGACCTCTAAAACACAATCCAAACATGACCCGATGCCCGAAATCACCCAATGGAGCTAACGCAACTGACGGAACTCTATTCCAAGTTCGTCTTCACAATACTCCAACTATGGTCCAAATCTAAAGCTTAAGCTCTCGTTGAGGGACTAAGTGTCCCAAAACACTCTGAAACTCAAAACGAATCCTCCCGGTAAAACACAATAGCAGAAACAAACATGGGAAAAGCAGTTAATAAGAGATCGGGGCATTAATTCTTAAAACAACCGGCCGGGTCATTACACTGACAAAATTTACAAAAACCGAATGCCCATTCCAATAGGAGTTCTCCCATACAAAAATTATCAGATTCTGATACCATTTGGTCTTTCAAATCATCATTTTACATTTTTGAAAGACTTCACAAATTTTTCCCAAATTCCTCCCAAACCACGAATCAAATGATGAATTCAATGATATACTCACGAATATTAGCCAAAACCATGTTAGAATTACTTACCCAGATGATTTCCTTGAAAAACTCCTGCAAATTCACCTCAAACTGAGCTCCCAATGTCCAAGATGTGAAATAAAAATCCTAGACCTCGTATATATAGTGCACTCTCTGATCTCCACTATGCTGAACGCAAAAATCCAAGCCCCTGCGGTAGCGAAAAAGTGGTGCGGTCGCACTCTTTTTTGGCTGCACTGACAGGCCTTAGTATTTTTGCCATAACTTTCTCTACAGATGTCCAAATGGTGATGTTTTTACTTTTCAGGAAACTAGATACGAAGGGCTATTACTTATTTTTTGAATCATCTCGCAATTTTTGTAGATCAAAAGATATAGACTTCCGAAGTCGGACCAACGAATCTGTAAATCTGCCCTAGAGCGCCTCCCTGACCAGATTTACGCTGTCTGCACCCCTACTCCGCCCTTAGTGAAATTTCATCATCCTCAGCAAAAATTCCTTCGCCCTCAGCGAAAATTAAGCACCAGAACCATGCCTCAGTTCGAGTAATTCCCAGACTCGCTCAAAACTTACCCGAAACACACCCTAAGCCTCCAGAACCTCAACCAAATGTGCCATCAAGTCCTAAAATACCATACTAACTGAATCGAGCTCTTGAATCACCTCAAACAATAACAAAAACATGAATCGCACACCAATTCAAGCTTAATGGACTTGAAACCTCAAACGTTCACAACCGATGCCGAAACCTATCAAACTTCATCCAAATAATCTCCAATTTTGCACACACATCACAAATGACATTACGTCCAACTCCCGAAATTCTATTCTGACTCCGATATCATAAAAGTCAACTCTTGGTCAAACCTCTCCATTTTTCAAACTTTAACTTTTTTCCAACTTCCACCGAAATGCCTCAAATTACCCTACGTGCCTCCAAATCCGAATCCGAATGCACGCCTAAGTCCAAATCATCATACGAAGCTACTAACATCACCCAAAACTCATTCCGATGTCATTTACTCAGAAGTCAAATTCCGATCAAATTCTCACTACTTAAGCTTCCAAAACTAGATTCCTTTTTCCAATTCGACTCCAATTCATTCGGAAATAGAATTCAACCATGAACGCAAGTCGATACACATAAGATGAAGCCTCTCATGACCTTAAACTGCCAAAACGGACGCAATTGCTCAAAATGACTAATTGGGTTGTTACATCCTCCTCTACTTAAACAACGTTCATCCTTGAACATGCCCGGAGTCATTCCAAAGCCATCGAACCACTGCATGAGCTCACCATACATATACCCGGGGGTGATTCCCCATCACCCAAACATATGTAGGACCGAGAATGCAACTTAACTGAAGGTCTCACCTCATCCTTAGTCTATAACCTTAGGACAGAACCCAAATCTCAACATCTAAAATTCATCATAGGACCCGAATCCCACATCATTACACTGTATAAACCTGAACGAGCTGAATCAAGCCAAAAATTCCAATCCAGAATACAATCACATGCCATTCCATACCGCTCAAATGCCCGAAGAAATTCCTTCTGACCACCCTAGCTGCTCAAATGACATCCTGGATGCCAGCAATACACTTCACATTGAATATAACATTGTTCCAGACTTTCCCATCGCTGCCCACGATAAAGAAATATGTGGAAACTCATATCCGCACATGAAGTTAACAAGTCAAGAAACTCTCTCGCCCGTCAAGGGCTATTGCCCAAATCTTAGCAGAAACAACCTCATACTTCTAACCACTCCTCACCCCCAATACGATAGTGCTAATCTCACGTCTAAGAACCTTATCTCAGCTAATACGATTAGCCCAACCAATAACTCATCACGAAACCAGACGGATTCTTACACCACACAACTCGTACACCAAACCAGAAATAACTCAATTATACATCGCAAATAAAAGGAAAGCAAGGTATAAGGATTATCTAACAAGTGTAACATGTGTAACAATAAAAGTAAAATTTTCATTAAATCATCCTACAGAGGGAAAACAAAACACCAAATAAACACAAGGAAAGGGTATCCCACATAACATCCGCTACAACGTGCAACCCACTCCCAAATACTTATCAAGCCAGAGTGCTCGGGTTCACTGATCACATGATTACTTATATCAAGCACAACAGAGTGCACAAATAAAATTGTGGGAAAATGAATAGAAGTAATAAAACATGAAAGAAGCAAGCACAACTAAGGTGCAATGAGCAAATCAACATCACGAGTGCTATCTCGCCCGCATCGCCATAAGGCTTGAACGGAATTACAACATGCGTGGAGAAAAATCATACAACCTCACAACCCATCACAACATAAGAGATTAGTACATAACATAGGCCAAGGACACAAATAATATCAATTTTGTCCGGTAAAATAACCATGATGACAATCTAATAAGAGCACCCAAACGTGACCTGATACAAGATACATATTCTCATTGAGCTTTCAAATAGCCCCAACCCAGATCCTAATCATTCCATATCGGTAATGTATGCTATTAACATTGAGAAATAGTCCACATATGAGGGCATATAGCCCCATAACCTCAGGAATACCAAAATTTTCATACCCAAACTCAACTACGCAAATCAAATGGCTGATACATCACTCATGCCCTATCATTCTGGTGAAGCACCCATATGGAATTTCTTGCCACGTAACAAAATCTGAACCTTAAAAGCCTCGAAACCTAGTAATTACCATGCCACTAGCCACGCATCCGCAAACCAAAACTCAAGGTACTTTCCAAAAATGCACACTCTCCACATGTGATAGCCAACAATGCCAACACTCTATAAATTTCTGATACCTATTCAGGAGAAAATAACAATATACAACATATTCCTTGTGCCCATAGCAGCCAGCCGGCTCAAGTTGTTGCCAAAACTACCGAGAACTATCTAAAGTCTACCTGCACGCAAGTAAGCCATTAGGACAACATCTCCCCAACCCAACAGGGTCACACAACCCGTCCAATTCAAGAGTACTGCTATAAATGCAAGTAGAGAATCCCCTTTCAAAAGGACCAATTACTTTCATTGCTATGCTGACCTAACATTACTGAACTGACCCATTTCTTCGGATAGTTGATATGCAATAATCCCCATCAAAGCCCCAAATACAGATAATCCTAGCACGAACTATGTAGCCCAGAAGCTCATAACCTACCGTATTTCCTCTAAAGCACCTCGTTCTGCCGTAACCATGATACCCACGCTGAATAGACCTTTTGCAAACCTGAAATTGTTTCTCCAACTCCCCTTTGATACTAAAATGTAGATTCCTCAATGATGCATAAACATCGTAAGCCCCAATATCACCCTATGCAAGATCCCTCCTTATTCATATACAAATTTCGGAAACCTTCCAATACCATATATATAAATACCTCAGG
>MU757104.1:44641-82751 GCA_026770625.1 Nicotiana glauca
TGCTCTACCCCACGCCCGTTATCCGGCGTGCAAGTCACCTCAATACAGCACTATGATGTGCAAGTCCGGGGTTTACAAACCCTCAGGACATCATTTACAAATATTACCCACCTCGAATCCGGTAAAAACTCTAGCCCGCGACGCCTTTGCTCCTCAACCCGGCCTCCATGCGCGTCAAAACTAGCCAAAATCAGTACAAATATATCATAATAGGCTAATGGAACAACACCCAATCGAAAATAATCGAAATATAACAAAAATCTCGAAACTAGCAAAACCCGAGCCCCAGTCCCGCTTCTCGAAAAATTATGAAACTTACATTTTCAGAATCCTCGTCTCTCTACGAGTCCGTACATATAAAGTTCATCAAAATCGGAGTTCAAATGGGCCACCAAATCCCAAATTTTCATAGCAAAAGTCCAAGCCCTATTTTCTTCAATTTTGTACCCAATTTAAGAGAATTAATGGATGAATCTTTGATAAAATCATGTATTTAACTCATAAAACTTACCTTCAATCAATTTCTAGTCGAATCCCCTTGAAAACCCTCGACAAATGCTCCCAAGCTCGCTCAAAAATGGTGGAAATGAGCTTGGGTTCGCGGATGAAATTTTATAAACCATTCTGACTAGTCCCTGACAGTCCTTCATCGCGTTCGCGACCTTAGTCACGCGAACGCGAAGGCCAAAATTCTGTGGGCTCAAATTTACTCTACGCGAACGCTTAGAATTCCCCGCGAACGCGACTCACCTTATTCCGCTACTACGCGAACGTGACTCTCCAATCGCGATCGCGATGACCAAAACGGACTGGGCTCCTAGGCCCTCTTACGCGAACGCGAACCTGCTCCGCGAACGCGATGACCAATCACTTCATGACTACGTGAACGCGGCCAAGACCACGCGAACGCGATGGCTTAATTCTTCCTGCACAGATTCTGCAATTTCTGCAGAATTTCACAAGTCCAAACTTCCCGAAAAATCATCCGAAATCACCCCGAGGCCCTCGGGACCTCAACCAAAAATACCAACCTACTCCAAAACATCATACGAACTCGTTCCAATCATCATAACACGTCAAACAACGCTAAAACCATTAAAAACATCAGATTCAAGCCTAAATTTCTCAACTTCTTCCAAAACTTGCATTCGATCCAAAACACAACCAAACGACGTCTGAATGACCTGAAAATTTGCAGACATATCCAAAATCACCTAACAAAACTACTGCAACTCTCGGAATTCTATTCCGACTCCCGGATCAAAATATCACTTATCAACCGGATTTCTCCAAAATTCCAACTTCGCCAAAATAGGCTAACTTCTTCACCCGACCTCCAAAATTACTTCCGATTGCGCTCCTAAGCCTTAAATCATCATCCGGATCTAACGAATCATTGGAATTCAATTTCGAGCCCTCTAACCACATAGTCAACTTCCGGTTGACTTTTCTAATGCAAGCTTCCTTCTAAGAGGCTATGTGCCTTATTTTCAACCAAAACCAATTTAATTACACCCGATCAACTCTAATACTGACATTGAGACATGAAGCAACACAATATGGGGGAAACGGAGCGGTAACTCATGTGACAACGGGTCGGGTCGTCACAAAAACCTTCCCAATTAATGAACAGAAGTACCTAAGATCCCTAAAGGCAAATTTTCCATAAATAAGACCGATCACGCAATCGTCACCTCGCATGCACGAGCTATAATTAACATAGAGGACTCAAATCCTAACGGAAAGTCCCCCCCACATAAGGTTAGGCAAGATAGTTATCTCAATCCGGCCAACTCAATACTCAATTTAGCTTTTTCTTTACCAATTTATCACCGTTCGGCTCAATCTAGCCAAAAACGACTTAAATACATCAAACATTACAAGAGAAATTAATATAAATTAGCAAAGCGATGATTCTTATACAATTTACAAAAAGTCATTTCCCTGGGTCTGCACCTCGAAACCCGATAAAATTTTCAAAAACTAAATACCCATTCCGATACGAGTTCACCCATGCAAAAATTATCAGATTCTGATACCATTTGGTCCTACAAATCATCATTTTACACTTTTGAAAGACTTTACAAATTTTTCCCAAATTCCATCCAAACCATGAATCAAATGATGAATTCAATTATATACTTATGAATATTAGCCAAAATCGAGTAAGAATTACTTACTTAGATGATTTCTTTGAAAAACTCCCAAACATTCGCCTCAAACCGAGCTCCCAAAGTCCAAGATGTGAAATAAAAACCCTAGACCACGTATATATAGTGCACTCTCTGATCTCCACTATGCTGACCACAAAAATCCAGGCGCTGCCACGAAAATCCAAGGCCCTGTGGTCGTGAAAAAGTGGTTCGGCCGCACTTTTAGTGGCTGCACTAACAGGCCCTAGTATTTTGGCCATAACGTTCTCTATAGATGTCCAAATGATGATTTCTTTACCTTTCTAGAAACTAGACACGAAGGCTACAACTTTCATTTTTGAATCATCAAGAAATTTCTTGTATATGAAAGGATAGTCTTTCGAAGTCGGACCAGCGAATCTGCAGATCTGCCCTAGAGCACCTCGGTGACCAGATTTACGCTGTCCACGGCCCCTACTCTGCCTTCAGAAAAATTTCATTGCCTTCAGCAAAGATTCCTTTGCCCTCAGTGAAAATTGAGCACCAAAACCATGCCTCAATTCCGGTAATATCCGAACTCGTTCAAAACTCACCCGTAACACAACCGAGGCCTCTGAAACCTCAACCAAATGTGCCATCAAGTCCTAAAATACCATACTAATAGAGCTCTCAAATCACATCAAACAATAACAAAAACATGAACCGCACGCCAATTCAAGCTTAATGGACTTGAAACCTCAAACTTTCATAACCGATGCCGAAAACTATCAAACCTCGTTCGAATAACCTCCAATTTTGCACACACGTCAAAAATGACATTACGAACCTACTCCAACTCCTAGAATTATATTTTTATTCTGATATCATAAAAGTCAACTCTCGGTCAAGCCTCTCCACTTTTCAATTTTCAACTTTTTTCCACCTTTCGCCGAAATGCCTCAAATTATCCTACGGGCCTCCAAATCCAAATCTGAATGCACGCCTAATTCCAAAATCATCATACGAAGCTACTGATATCACCCAAAAATCATTCTGGAACCGTTTAATCAAAAGTCAAATTCTGGTCAAATTCTTAGTGCTTAATTCCAAAACTAGATTCCTTCTTCCAATTCAACTTCGATTCATTCAGAAATAGAATCCACAAATGCACGCAAGTCGATACACATAAGATGAAGTCGCTCATAACCTCAAATTGCCAAACTAGATGCAACTGCTCAAAAATTACCAGTCAGATCATTACAATCATGTAGTGTACGCGACCAGATATAGCTTGTGCTATAAGTAAACTGAGTCAATACACGAGCAATCCAAGTCAATCTCTTTGGATGGCAATGAAACAAGTTTTGGGATATTTAGAACATACCCAGGACTTTGATTTGCACTATAGTAAATATATTTTGGTGATTGAGGGATACTATAATACAAATTGAATCACCGCTTCAATTGATTCTAAGTCCACAAGTGGATATGTATTCACCATTGGTGGAGGAGCGGTATCTTGGAACACGTTCAAACTAACTTGTATTGCCTGCTCTACAATGGAGACTGAGTTCATAGCCTTAGATAAAGCCGGTGAAGAAGCTGAATGGCTCCGGCATTTCTTGGAAGACATTCCATTTTGTCCCACATCGTTGGCACCAATATGCATACATTGCAGTAATCAAGCGGCAATTAGAAGGGCTGGTAGCATTATGTATAACGGTAAATCTCGTTATATATGATGAAGACATAAAACCATTAGGCAACTAATCTCTAAAGGAATTATCACAATTGACTAGGTAAAGTCAAGTGATAATGTATCGAATCCACTTACAAAAGGCCTAACTAGAAAGGTAGTTGAGAAATTATCGAGGGAAATGGGACTATGGCCGAGAACAAGTCATTATGGCGGTAACTCTACTTAGAAGACTGAATATCCCGAGATCTAGGTTCAAGGAGATCAAACAATGTCATTAATGATGGTTCAATATTGTTAACTAAAATTTTGGTCCATTCTCGTAATGAGACAATGTTCAGTTCCAAGGATAAAACATTAAGGATTTTTAATGATTTCTAAACTTGATATGGTGTATATCAAGTAGTGTAACTACGGGATGACACATTTAGGAATCGCCTATGTAAGTGTGAAGTGTTAGCCGCTTTAAGGAGAATTTTCTAAGGCCAGTTATCTACGCACTTATGAAACCGGGCGATGTTCATGGCTGAAGCGAACACAACAATGAGAACAAAAGAAGGGCAAGGGTTGGTTGTATGACTTATGGTTGTCTAGGTATACACCAAAGTTTGACGGTTCAAAGATATCAAATCTACCGATTGACCGAGTAAATCTGACATAAGTTCACTACGGAAAGTTCAAAGGGAACCCTACTTATCCACATGCGATTAATCCTTGCTTGCGAATCACATAATTTTTCACGCATATTTTCGTGATATAGCCATTCCCCATTCATGTGGGGGATTGTTGAGTTTTTTAAGCTAAAAAAGGCTTATAAGAGGGTGAATGGGAAATAGAGGGAAAATGAATTTTTAAGTTTTCCTGCTTGACAATGGGACATTGTCCCATATTGGAAGAGGAAAAGGTTTTTGATGGGTATATATACAATTGCTCTTCTTTTAGTTCTTACGAGTTTAGAAGAAGGCAAGCCTCGCGCCGTCGTCATCGTCGTCGCTCGGCTTCGGCTTGGGATTCAAATTTAGATTTTGATTTGGTCTGATGATCGATTGATTGATTAATATTTTGGACCAAATTTATTTGTTAATAGTAAATATTAACGTAATACTATTAAATATTTATTTTTCGTAAACGGAAAAATTAATATAAAATCCAACGGAATAGTAAGCATTTTCCATTATCCGTTATCCATTTTCCATTTTTTGTTTTTCGTTTTGTAACGGAAAATTAAGTTTCCTCTTCGTTATGAATTCCCGATTTATTATTGCGTAAATATCTATTTATGTTATGGTCGTTTTACGTAAACAACCCTTCTGAAGAGATGCACCTCTTCAATTTGAGCTCAACATATTGGCTATAAATAGCAGTCCATTCTCTCAGATTTTCCATACGAATTTCTAAATATTCCTCCTTTCTTCTGCATAGTTTTAACTACAAAGAAAGCAACAGTAAGTGTGATTTGCTATCGATCTTTGTGTTCGCTGAAACACTGGAGTTTGAATACCGCTACACCTGTGTGTAATTAGTTCTATCCTGAGAGGATATAATCCACAACCTTGGGTACCAGGAGGGAATTAATTTCCTTAAGGAAACACTGTGAATTTAGTGGGCTCGGATTAAATTCTGTTTCGTTTACATTTCTATTTATATGTTATTTTATCTTCTCCGAAATTATTTTACAAATACAGTTTACTAACAAGCTTAAGAAATTTAAATATATTCTGTATTTTTGTTATACTCACTGTATCTGGAGACTAAAACCTTTGTGGTTTTCAATTCCATTGGAGATTAAAATCTACGTGATTTTAGCATTTGTTTATGTCATTCTTTTACAGAAATGATGAATGATAATGGGAACCAGAATGTTCCTATAGTGACTGCCAGTGCATCGACAAGTCGAACAACACTGACAGAAAAACCCGAAAAATTATACGGGATTGATTTCAAGCAGTGGCAGCAAAAGATGTTCTTCTACTTGATGACTTTAAGTCTGCAAAAGTTCATTAAGGAAGATTTTCCTGTTCTACCCAATCAAACTCCAGAGAATGAATGCTCTCTCGTGATTGAGGCGTGGAAGCATTCTGATTTTCTGTGCAAGAAATACATTCTTAGCGGACTGGAGGATGATTTGTAAAACGTCTATAATAATGTGGAGACGTCAAAAGAACTGCGAATTGTGCTTGAAAGGAAATACAAAACTGAAAATGCCGCTAAGTCCAGGAATTGCAAGTGATTATTCAAGATCTCCTTGCTGAAGGTATAAGTCGAATTAATACTGATGTTGAAACTAGTAATTTTAGTATTTTTACTAACAAAATTTTCATTGAAGGTCTTGTCATCAATGAAGCATTCCAAGTTGCAAGGATGATTGGGAAGTTGCCTCCTTTGTGAAAGGATTTCAAAAACTACTTGAAACACAAATGTAAGGAGATGTTGCTTGAAGATCTCATTATTTGATTGAGAATCGAAGAGGAAAAAAAGCTGCTGAAAAGAGACACCGTGAAAACTCAACAATAATGGGAGCAAACATTGTTGAGGATACTCCTCAAAATAAGAGAAAGAGGAAGCAAGCTTCTGGACTGAAATGCAACTGTAATGACCCGTCTGGTCGTTTCATGAGCTACCACTCTATTTTCCCCATTTATGCTTCTTCATGTCTTGTTCAACCGTATTATGTGGTATCGTGATGGTTATTTTGGGTTCGGAGTGGTTTTATAAAGAAATGAGACACTTAGTCTCTTAAGTTAGCCCTTTTGTTGGAAAAGTCAACTAGAAGTTGACTCGTGGGTAAATGATCTTAAAATTTGTTTTTTATGATTTATATAGTTTCGAAAAGTGATTTGGGACTTAGGAGCGTGATCGAAATTTGTTTTAGAGGTCTGGGTAGATTTAGGCTTGAATTAGCGAAATTGGAATTTTGGCGATTTTCAGTTGATAGAGGAAATTTTAATATAGGGGTCGGAATGGAATTCAGGAAATTGGAGTAGGTTCGTGGTGTCATTTGTGATGTGTGTGAAAAATTTCAGTTCATTCGAACGAGGTTTGATAGACTTTTTGATCGAAAGCAGAATTTGGAAGTTTTAGAGTTTCTTAGGCTTGAATCCGATGATGATTTTATGTTTTGATGTTGTTTTGGGCATTTCAAAGGTTGGAGATAGTTTGAATGATGTTATGGGATGTGTTGGCATGTTTTGTTGAGGTCTCGAGGGCCTCAGGAGAGTTTCGGGTGGTTAAACGGATCAAACCTCATTTTGAAAGTTGCAGATTTTTGCTCTTCGCGTTCGCGAGAGGGTCCTCGCCTTCGCGAAAAGATATTGGGTGAGGCAGGAGAATTTTCCTTTGTGTTCGTGATGTTTGTCCTTTGTTCGCGAAGGGAGAGGCTGAGTGTACATCGTGAACGCGATGTAGGTCCCGCGTTCGCGTAGAGTAATTGGAACAGTTGAGGACCCTGGTAGTTTGTTCTTCGCGTTCGCAAGGTAGAAGTAGTGTTCGCGAAGTCTTGGGAAGCTGAAACATCATGTTTGCGAGATGGGAGTCACGTTCGCGTAAGAGGAATAAGTGGTCAATGATTTTTATGCTTTGCAAACGCGAGGCTTTGACCGCATTCGCGATGAAGGAAAATTTCACCTGGGCAGAATGTTTAAATAAGCCATTTTCGCGATTTTAGGTCTATCTTCGACCATTGTTGAGCCATTTTGGAGCTTTTTGAGAAATATTGAAGAGGGAATCGAAGGAAAATGCTTGGAGGTAAGATTTTTAGACTCAGTACTCGATTCTATGATGAATTCTACCTAGTTAAACATGAAATTAGTGGGATTTAAAGCCTAAAATTGGGAGTTAGGGCTTGAAATTGGAGACTTTGATTTGAGGATTTGAGGTGTCGTTTGTGGTCGGATATTGATGTATTTGGAATATATGAACTCATGAGAGTGTAAGGATTCTAGTTATGTGATTTTTACCGAAATCCGAGATGTGAGCCCGATCGGATTTGGCCAATTACGGGATTTTTGAGTTAAAAATATATTTTCCTATGGGTTTCATTCCTTTAACATATATTGATGGTTATATACTGATTTTAGTTAGATTCGGGGCATTTGGAGGCCGGATCAAGAGGCAAAGGCATCGCAGGCTAGAGTTTATCTTGGCTTGAGGTAAGTAACGCTTCCAAACTTGGTTATGAGGGTTTGAAACTCCGAATTATGTGTTCTATGATTGTTGTTAAGGTGACGCAATGCCAAATGATGGGTGTATGGGTGTGCACCGTGAGAAATGTGACCTGGATCATTCCATGACACCACTTAGTGACTCTTTTATGCTGATATTTGTGTTGTAATTATGTGATTAAGTTAATGAGCTTCAAATCATGCTAAGGCTTCATGCCAATAATGTTGAGACCCGAGAGGTCGCTTCTTGCTATCATGTCATTAGCTTAATTTATATTCTATACTCAGTCATGTTCATGCATATTATATCATGCCTCAGTCTCGATTATCGCTATTTGACATATCATATCATTATTCGGGCTAGTATCATGACATTTTGAGCCCGTGTGTGTGAGATTGGAGAGTATTGACTGAGTGAGGCCGAGAGCCTGATATTGATTGACAATATGGGATCGGGCTGCACGCCGCAGCGAGATATTGATCATGCCTTCGTTGGCATTGATATAGCGCTTGCGCTAAGAGAAGCCCCTCCGGAGTCTTTACACCCCCAGTGAGCGCAATTGATGATATTGAGGGATGGATATTTCCTGGACATGGATCTTGTTCGAAGTATTGGTATGGATATGGATCTTCTTCATAAGGCTGGATTGCCCTGTTTCCTCGGTACTGGGTGACTTATAGTCATTGATGTATGTATTTCGGGATGGATCTTCCCTAGGCTGAATGGGCCATATACAGTACCGAGTGGTTGAGCACTGTAAGTGGAAGTATTATACGTAACATTGATCATTCTATCTGTTCATTGGTACTTAGAGGTTCCTGGGCTTTATACTATGTATTGTTCATAATGCGTTTAATCACTGCCGAGAATTTACTTGAACTGTAAGCATGTCTACTTTTCTGTACAATTAAATGTTTTTGCCTGTTGAGGTTTGGTTCGTCACTACCATTAGTCCATAGTTTGGACTTGTTACTAACTGAGTTGGTGTACTCACGTTACCCTCTGCACCCCAATGTGCAGATCCAGGTATCTCAAGGCACGGTAGTGATTGCTAATCTTACCAGTTGGAGACTTTTCTATGGAGATTGCGAGGTAGCTTCTTGGCGACCGCAGTTCTGCCTGCTCCTTACTTATCTTCCTTGTAGTACTTTTATTGGATTTTTCTCAGACTATATAGTCATGGTTATTTAAAACGGTTGTAGTATTTCGCTCATGACTTAGTGACACCCGAGGTCGCGCTTGTATTTCTTTCCGCTGGATTTGATTTCTACTATTATCTTATTGGATTTCTGTTAAAAATATAATTTTTCTTAAGTTTTAATTGAAAAACGGAGTAAATGGGTAATAGTTGGCTGGCCTAGATTCACGATAGGTGCCATCATGGCCAGATCAGTTTTTGGGTTGTGACATATTGGTATCAGAGCCTAGGTTACATAGGTCTCATGGGTCATGAGCGGGTTTAGTAGAGTCTCATGGATCGGTACGGAGACGTCTGTACTTATCCTCGGGAGGCTGCAGAACCTTTAGGAAAAACTTCACATTCTTGAATTGTTGTCGTGCGAATCTATTGATTTTGGTACTAAACTTCTGTTATTCTATTCTCTTACAGATGGTGAGGACACGTGCTATCGGTCAGGATAGACGACCACCAGTACCACAAGTTGGAGCCACTAGAGGCCGAGGATGCGGTCGAGACCGTGGTAGGGGCAGGGGTATAGCCCGTACAACAGTTAGGGTAGCACCTACAGATCCACCCGCCGCCCCAGTTCTTGATCAGGCTGCAGCGGGGGTTGCTTCAGCAGCAATAGCTCAGGCACTGACTGTATCTATTGTTATTTTGGGTCTCTAGGAGACTTTGGCTTAGATTCTAACTGTATGCACCAGTCTTGCTCAAGAATTCGCAGTTTCTACCATAGTAGCTACTCTCAGGCCGGGGGAGGCACTCAGACTCCCACTACCCATACACTCGAGCAGGTTGTTCAGGGACTGTAGACAATAGAGGCACCACCAGCCCATTTGGTTGCACATGCTCAGGATTTTGTGGTTCCAGTTATGCCTGATAATGACCAGCGCCGATTGAAGAGGTTTGGTGGACTTCAGCCTCTGACTTTCAGCGGTGCAGAGGGCGAGGATGCCCAGGGTTTCTTGGATAAGTGTCATAGGATGGTGAGTACAGCGGGTATTCTGGAGACTAGTGGAGTCTCATTTACTACTTTTCAGTTTTCTGGAACTACCTTCACTTGGTGGGAGGCTTTTAAGAGGTGTAGGCCTGTTGTTGCAATGCCCGTTACCTAGCATCAGTTCTCTGTTCTCTTCCTAGAAAAGTATGTACTGCATTCCCGCAGAGAGGAGCTGCACAAGTAGTTCGAGTAGTTGCGTCAGGGGGATAATGACCATGTCGTAGATTGAGATGAGATTCTCTGAGGTGGCATGTCATGCTATCTGGCTAGTTTCCACGGATAGGGAGAGGATCAAGAGGTTTGTTGATGGCCTCAACTATCAACTACGGTTTGTTTTTTACCAGAGAGAGAGTATCTGGTGCCCCTTTTGAGGAGGTGGTTGACAATGCTAGAAAGATAGAGTCAGTTCGCCCCCAGGAGCGGGATGAGAGGGAGGCCAATAGGTTTTGGGGATCTGGTAGCTTCAGTGGTTCTCCTTCGGGAGGTCAGTCTCAGCACGGTAGAGTCTGTCCATTGAGACATACTCAGCCAGCCCATTCAGGTCACTGTGGTGGTCATCTGGCCATGATTCTCACAGTACATATCAGGGTCACTCGTCTCTCAGTGCCCTTCCAGCTCAAAGTTCGACTCAAGCACCATCAGTTCAGGGTTTATCTATGCGTGGTTCCTCTAGTGGACATCCCGGTGCACGGGGCTCCCTTCAGTCCCCACCGCCATTTGCCGGGAGAGGTTGCTTTTAGTGTGAAGATTTGGGTCATATCAAGAGGCTTTGTCCCCGTCTTACGAGAGGTTCATCCTAGCAGAGGAGTCAGCTGTCATGACCCAAACCGATGGGCCGCGACAGGTGCCTTAGTCTTACCTGTCAAACACCTATAAGCATGCGTCTAAGATATGAACCTGAATAACATTAGCTGAATTACGAAAATAACATACATCAAGGAGACCTACCAACAAGGCATATGTATGTGTACATGCAGAATACAGTTGGCGAGCCGGCAAGGCTGCTATAGATAAATATACATCCAAAATTGAAAGCCGACAAGGCCACATACAATTCAACTATACATACTGTCTACAGACCTCTAATAAAAATATAATTGTACAAAGATGGGACTGAGCCACGTCATACCCACATATATATATACACAAACGTATCGTACCAAATTCAAAAGCAACTCCGGATCAAGTGGAGCACGCCAACTCTCGCTGATCACGGATCCTAAGAAAGGGGACAGTTAGCTTGCTTACTTGCACCTACGGGCATGAAACGCAAGCCCCATGAAATAGGGCGTTAGTACGAAAAATATACTTCGTACGTAAGGCATGAAAATTAGTACATGAAAGACATAGGTGAAACATGGAATAAAGAAACACAACCTTAAATATAAATAACTTTGTAAATCCTGAAACATTTATAATGTTATGCACGTGCGTATAAATGTCATGCCATGCATAGGTATGGGTGCACATAATATCATCAAGCCACTGAGGGCATCCCATCATATTGTCTCGGCCACTGTGGTAAACATCATCAACATATACCTGATCAGCTGATCAGGTGATGGTACGTATATAACGCCGTAACCTTTTCCCATATCTCATATACATATATTTACATATATACGCGTATATAAAGCCATCTGGTCATAAGTCAATGCACATGTATAAATGGGTGAAATGCATAAAAAATACATTAAAAAAATCTCAATATTCCTTTCGGATAAACTTTTTCAACTGCGTATTATTCTAAGACCCATGGACAGAAGATAATAATAATTCACATGGGGAATCAAGAATATAGTCACCCCTAGTATTTCTGTAAATAGAGCAATTTATGAATACTGTGTGTTTGCTCGTTTCTTCAGTATATTTTGGACCATGCCAAAAGAAAGATGGGATGGCCTTAACAAACCTGGAGTAGGAAAAACTCCGTATAATATTCTTGAACACTGCACCGTACTCTTTTGGAATCGCTAAATTTTACATTGCTACGATTCTAACAATTTTCGTTGGAAACCTTCGTGAATTGAACTTAGAACTCCAAAAATCGGATTGAATTTTGCTTCTGTTCTTGAAATCTTGAACGAATTAAGCTTCTGCTTTTTTTGAAGCAATTGATCGAACTAAGCTTCTGGCTTTTGAAGCAATTTGAAACTAGGAAATGGTATATAGGATTGTTACTTGGTATTGAACGTTCTGACTTTCCTTGTCCAAGTCTTTTTCAAATGGAAAACAAGCCTTTGTTCAAATGAAAAAAATAAGACTTATAACAAGTCTTGTTTTGTTAAATTCCCACCTAACCTTAGGTAGCCACCTAAGCATAGATGACTAAGATTCATTCTTAGTCTTGTGGCTTTGTGCCACGTTTTTTAGGGGGGTAATTTATTAATTTTTATCCACTTATTAGTTAACTGGGTAATGTCCCGTTACCCGGTAATTAACCAGTTACCCGCATAATTTAAAAATTGCCTAAAATTACTTAAAATTCTACTTATTTTTAATATACTTTATATATACCTTATACATTATACTTCTGTGGTCATATGATACCTTGCATGGTATTAGTTTATAATTATAGGGTATTATCGCTCGACCCGTATTTTATCCCAAATCAGCCACTTTCAATGAAACTCGTTTTCTTTAATTCATGTACCCTTTATCCTTCATGACACTTATGTGTCACTTGTTATAAATAGCATAAATACGTTAATCTCTAGATAATCTCATCCCCAAGTCTACGTCGATTAACTGAAGATGAAACTTTTAACGTGTCCAAAAAATGTGAGATGCAACATTAGCCTTCGACTTCAGCACCGGTTACTTCCCCACCCGCTCAGTCAGTTCGGGGTGGAGGTCAGTCAGCTAAGGGTCGCCCTAAAGGGGGAGGTCGATTAGGTGGTGGTCAGGCCTGTTTCTATGCCCTTCCAGCCAGACCAGATATTATTGCTTAAGATATTGTGATTACAGGTATTATCTTAGTCTGTCACAGAGATGCCTCTGTATTATTTGATCCCGGTTCCACTTTTTCATATGTGTCATCATATTTTTCCCATTATTTGGATATGCCCCGCGAGTCTCTTATTTTATCGATTCATGTATCTACTCCAGTGGGCGATACTATTATTGTAGACCCTGTATATCGGTCATGTGTAGTGACTATTGGGGGTTTGGATACCCGAGTGGATCTCTTGTTGCTTAGTATGGTTGATCTAAGACAGTGACAATGGCTATTTCGGGGTTTCCACGTATTGAGTGGCGAGGTTCGACTGATTATGTTCCTAGTAGGGTGATTTCATTTCTGAAGGCCCAGAAATGGTTGGGAAGGGTTGTCTTTCATACCTAGCCTTTGTGAGGGATGTCGGTGCAGAGACTCCTAGTACTGATTCTATTCCTGTAGCGAGGGGTTTTCCCAATGTGTTTCTTGCAGACCTGTGGGGCATGCCGTCGGACAGGGATATTAATTTTGGATTGATTTGGTGTCGGATACTCCACTCATTTCTATTCCACCGTATAGTGTGGCACCGACGGATTTGAAGGAGTTGAAGGAGCGGCTTCAAGAACTCTTTGATAAGGGGTTTATTCGGCCTAGTGTGTCGTCGTGGGATGCGCCGGTCCTATTTGTAAAAATGAAGGATGGCTCTATGAGGATGTGCATTCATTACAAGCAGTTGAACAAAGTTACAATCAAGAACAAGTATCATTTTCCTCGTATTGATGATTTATTTGACCAGCTTTAGGAAGCGAGAGTGTTCTCCAAGATTGATCTCCGTTCAGGGTATCACCAGCCGAAGATCACGGACTCGGATATTCTTAAGACAGCTTTCAGGACCCGATATGGTAATTATGAGTTCCTTGTGATATCTTTTGGGCTGACCAATGCCCTAGTAACGTTCATGTATTTGATGAACAATGTGTTGTGACCTTATCTTGACTCGTTCGTGATTGTCTTCATTGATGATATTCTGGTGTACTCGCGTAGTCATGAGTAGAACGCGGAGCATTTGAGAGTGGTGTTACAGAGAATGAGGGAGGAGAAGCTTAATGCAAAATTCTTCAATAGTTCAGTGGCTTTCTTGGGACATGTGGTATCCAGTGAGGGTATTCAAGCTGATCCAAAGAAGATAGAGGCGGTTCAGAGTTGGACCAGACCGTCGTCAGCCACAGAGATTCGTAATTTTCTTGGTTTGGCAGGTTATTACTGCCGGTTCGTTCAGGGATTTTCATCCATAGCATCACCCTTGACCAAATTGACTCAAAAGGGTGCTCCATTCATATGGTCGGATGAGTGTGAGGCCAGCTTTTAGAAGTTCAAGACTGCCTTGACCACAGCTCTAGTGTTAGTGTTGCCATTAGCTTCAAGTTCTTATTCAGTGTGTTGTGATGCTTTGAGAGTTGGTGTTGGGTGTGTTTGATGCAGGAGGGTAGAGTGATTGTGTATGCTTCTCGTCAGTTGAAGCCTCATGAGAAGAACTACCCCGTTCATTATTTGGAGTTGGCTGCCATTGTTCATGCGTTGAAGATTTGGAGACATTATTTGTATGGTGTGTCTTGTGAGGTGTTTATTGATCATCGTATCCTCCAGCACTTGTTCAAGCAGAAGGATATCAATTTGAGGCAGCGGAGATGGTTGGAGCTGCTAAAGGATTATGATATCACTATCTTGTATCATCCGGGGAAGGACAATGTAGTGGCTGATGCTTTGAGTAGGAAGGCGGTGAGTATGGATAGTCTTGCATTTATTCCTGTTAGGGAGAGACCTCTTGCAGTGGTTGTTCAGGCCTTGGAAAAACAGTTCATGAGGTTGGATATTTTGGAGCCCAGTTGGGTATTAGCTTGTATTATTTCCCCGTCTTCCTTATTTGTTCGTATCAGAGAGCGCCAGTATGATGTTCCTCATTTGCTTGTCCTTAAGGACAAGGTTCAGCACGACTATGCCAGAGATGTAACTATTGGGGATGATGTGGTTTTGAGGATGCAGGGTCGGATATATGTGCCCAATATAGATGGACTTTGGGAGTTGATTCTAGAGAAGGCCCAAATCTCGCGATATTCCATCCATCCAGGTGCCGTGAATATGTACCAGAATTTGAGACAGTATTACTGGTGGAGAAGAATGAAGAAGGATATTGTGGGATTTGTAGCTCGATGTCTCAATTGTCAGCAGGTGAAATATGAGCATCAGAGACCGGGTGGCTTGCTTCAGCAGATAGATATTCCAGAGTGGAAGTGGGATCGGATCACCATGGACTTTGTAGTTGGACTCCCATGGAATTTGAAGAAGTTTGATGCTATTTGGGTGATTGTGGATCGATTGACCAAGTCCGCTCACTTTATTCCAGTGCGTACTACCTATTATTCAGAGCGGTTTGCATAGATTCATATCCGAGAGATTGTTCGCTTGCATGGTGTCCCAGTTTCCATAATTTCAGATAGAGGTACTTAGTTTACTTCGTAGTTTTGTATAGTCGTGCAACGAGAGTTGGGTACTCATGTTGAGTTGAGCACATCTTTTTACCCTCAGACGGACAGGCAGTCCGAGTGCACTATTCAAATATTGGAGGACATGTTGTGCGCTTGTGTCATTGATTTTGGCGGGTCATGGGATTATTTTCTACCAGTCGCAGAGTTTGCTTACAACAACAGTTATCAGTCGAGTATTCAAATGGATCCAAATGAGGCTTTGTATGGGAGACGGTATAGATATCCAGTTGGTTTGTTTGAGCCGGGTAAGGCTCGGCTTTTGGGTACACACTTGGTTTATGATGCTTTGAACAAGGTAAAGGTGATCAACAAGCGTCTTCAGATAGTGCAGTCAAGACAAAAACGTTATGCTGATAGGGAGGTCCGTAGTGTGTCTTACATGGTTGGAGAGAAGGTACTACTGACGATTTCACCCATGAATGGTGTTATGAGATTTGGGTTCGGGGTGGTTTTGTAGAGAAATGAGATACTTAGTCTCTTAAGTTGGCCTTTTTGTTGGAATAAGTCAATCGAAAGTTGACTTGTGTATAAACGATCTCGGAATTTGGTTTTTATGATTCATATAGCTTTGGGAGGTGATTTCGGACTTAGTTTCGTGATCGAAATGGGTTTTGGAGGTCCGGGGTTGATTTAGTCTTGAATTGGCGAAATTGGAATTTTGGCATTTTTCGGTTGATTGTGGAAATTATGATATAGGGGTCAGAATGGAATTATGGAAATTGAAGTAGGTCTGTGGTGTCATTTGTGACGTGTGTGCAAAATTTTAGGTCATTCGGACGAGGTTTGAAAGACTTTTCAATCGAAAACGGAATTTGGAAGTTTTGGAGTTTCTTAGGTTTAAATCTGATGATGATTTGATGTTTTAATTTTGTTTTTGGCATTTTGAAGATTGGAGCAAGTTTGAATGATGTTATGGGATGTGTTGGCATGTTTGGTTGACGTTCCGAGGGTCTCGGGTGAGTTTCGGGTGGTTAAACGAATCAAATCCTTGTTTTGAAAGTTGCAGATTTTCTATTATTTCTGTTGCAGAGTTTTGCTCTTCGCATTCGCGAGAGGGTCCTCGCGTTCGCGAAGAGATATTGGGTGAGGCAGAATAATTGCCCTTCACATTCGCGATGTTGGTCCCGCGTTCACGAAGGCAAAGGCTGAGTGTGCAGCGGGACGTAGGTCCCGCGTTCGCATAGAGTAATTGGAGCAGTTGAGGTCCCTGGTAGTTTGTTCTTCGCGTTCGCGAGGTGGAAGTCGCGATCGCGAAGGCCTGGGAAGCTAAAGCATCACGATCGTGAGATAGGAGTCGCGTTCGCGTAAGAGGAATAAATGGTCAATGATTTTTGTGCTTCACGAGCGCGAGGTTTTGACCGCGTTCGCGAAGAAGGAAAATTTCACCTGGGCAGAATGTTTGAATAAGCCATTTTCGCGATTTCGGGTCTATCTTCCACCATTGTTGAGCGATTTTGGAGCTTTTTGAGAAGGATTGAAGAGGGAATCGAAGGGAAACACTTGGAGGTAAGATTTTCGAACTCAATACTTGATTCTATGATAAAGTCTACCTAATTAAAGATGAAATTGGTGGGATTTAAAGCCTAAAATTGGGAATTAGGGCTTGAAATTGGAGACTTCGATTTGAGGATTTGAGGGGTCGTTTGTGTTCGGATTTTGATGTATTCTTGTATGTATGAACTCGTGAGAGTGTAAGGATTCTAGTTTTATGATTTTTATCGGAATTCGAGACATGGGCCCGAGGGTCGGGTTTGACCAATTTCGGGATTATTGAGTTAAATTGAAAATTTTCGTATGGGTTTCATTCCTTTAGCGTATATTGATGGTTATATATTGATTTTGTTTAGATTCGGGGAATTTGGAGCCGAATCCAGAGGCAAAGGCGTCGCGGGCTAGAGTTTGGCTTGGCTTGAGGTAAGTAACGCTTCCAAACTTGGTTGTGAGGGTTCGAAACCCCGATCTACATGTTCTATGATTGTTGTTGAGGTAACGCAATGCCAAGTGACGGGTGTGTAGGCATGCACCGTGAGAGATGCGGCCTGGATCATTCCATGGCACCGCTTAGTGACTTTTTTATGCTGATATCTATGTTGTAATTATGTGATTAAGTTAATGAGCTGCAAATCATGCTAATTATCATGTTAAGGCTTCATGCCATTACTGTTGAGACCCGAGAGGTCATTTCTTGTTGTCATGTCATTAGCTTCATTTATATTCTATACTCAATCATGTTCATGCATATTATATCATGTTTCAGTCTCGATTGTTTCTATTTGACATATCATATCATTGTTCGGGGTAGTATCATGACATTGTGAGCCTGTGCATGTGAGACTGGAGAGTATTGACGTAGTAAGGCCGAGAGCCTGATATTGATTGACAGTATGGGGTTAGGTTGAACGCGGCGGCGATATATCGATCATGCCTTCGCTGGCATTGATATAGCGCTTGGGCTAAGAGAAGCCCCTCCAGAGTCTTTGCACCTCCAGTGAGCGCAAATGATGATATTAAGAGATGGATCTTCCCTGGACATGGATCTTGTGCAAAGTATTGGTATAGAGATGGATCTCCTCCATGAGGCTGGATTGGCATGTTTCCTCGGTACTGGGTGACTTATCGTAATTGATGTATATATTCCAGGATGTATCTTACCTGGTACAAATGGGCCATATACCGTACCGAGTGGTTGAGCACTGTGAGTGGAAATATTATAAGTAACATTGATCATGCTATCTGTGCATTGTTATTTAGAGGTTCCTTAGATTTATACTCTGTATTGTTCATATTGTGTTTGATCACTACCGAGAATTTACTTGAACTGTAAGCATGTCTAATTTTTTATACAATAAAATGTTGCTACCTATTAAGATTTGGTTCGTCACTACCGTCAGTCCATAGTTTGGACTTGTTACTTACTGAGTTGGTGTACTCACGTTACCCCCTACACCCCTGTGTGCAGATCTAGGTATCTCGAGGCACGGTAGCAGTTGCTGATCTTACCAGTTAGAGACTTTTCTTTGGAGATTGCGAGTTAGCTACCTCGCGACCACAGTTCCACCTTCTCCTTCCTTATCTTCCTTGTAGTATTTTATTGGATTTTTCTCAGACTATGTAGTCTTGGTAATTTCAAACGGTTGTAGTATTTTGCTCATGACTTAGTGACACCCGAGTTCGGGATTGTATTTTTTTCGCTAAATTTGATTTAGACTTTTATCTTATTGGATTTCTGTTAAAAATATAATTTTTCTTAAGTTTTAATTGAAAAATGGAGTAAATGGGTAATAATTGGTTGGCCAAGTATCACGATAGGCGTCATCACGATCGGGTCAGTTTTTGAGTCGTGACAGCAACCCAAGCAAGAAGCGGTTCAATGGATATTGCTACAATGGTGGGAAAGCTGGATACAAATCTACATATTGTCGTGGTCAGAAGAAAGAGAAGAAGAAGGGTCAAGCAAACATGGTTGAAAAGAACGAAGATATTGATGACTTGTGTGCAATGCTTTCTGAATGCAACATGGTGGGAAATCCTAAGGAGTGGTGGATTAATTCTGGAGCCACTTGCCATGTTTGTGCCGTTAGAGAAGTGTTTGTTACATATGCTCCCGTTGGACCCAAATAGACACTTTTTATGGAAAATTATGTGGGAAGATATTTCTGAAAATGACTTCTGGCAAGGTGGTGACTCTAAACAACGTCCTTCATGTTCCCTAGATTAGAAAGAACTTAGGATCTGCTGGACTTCTTGTTATGAACTGGTTGAAATGTGTCTTTGTATTTGATAAGGTTGTAATAAGTAAGAATGAAATCTTTGTAGGAAAAGGTTACCTTACTGAGGGCCTGTTCAAGCTGAAAGTAATGGTTGTTGAGAATAATAATAAAATTTCAGCTTCTTCTTACTTACTTGTGTTATGTCAATTATAAAATATTATGGAAAATAATTAACTTGTAAGTATTGGCTAAGTTTAAATGCGACAAATAAAATGTCAAATATATGTTAAAGATCCTTATAAGTCAGTTGAAAGGAATTCAAATCCTTTAGACTTAATTCACATAGATATTTGCGACATGACGTCAATACCATATCGCAATGAAAAGAAGTATTTCACAACTTTTACTGACGACAGTACACGATATTGCTATGTTTACTTACTTAATAGTAAATATGACGTAATAGACGCATTCATGCAATACAAAAATCAAGTTGAAACGCAACTTAACAAGAAAATCAAAATGATAAGAAGTGATTGGGGTGGTGAATTTGAATCTCTTTTTGAGGAAATATGTTTAGAATATGGAATTATTCATCAAACAACGGCCCCTTACATGCCCCAATCCAATGAGATTGCGGAAACAAAGAATCATTCATTAAAAGAGATGATGAACGCATTGTTGTTAAGTTCTGGTTTGCAACAAAACTTGTGGGGAAAGTTATTCTTATGGCTGACCGGATACTAAATCGAGTACGCTTCAGGGGATCACAGAACCCATACGAATCATGGAACGAACTTTGGGCTCAGGAATGAATATATCATGCAAGAATATCTGGTAATATCTGCTAGAACAACCCATACCACCTCTGCACCGACATTCTGCCATACTGACACGGTGGAGATCCGAGGAAGATGAGAATTTGGTTGGTATGAGGAAATTGTTTTTGGACGAGGAAGATATGGACTGCAATGCAATTTTAGAGGAGGAGGAAGACATTACTATTAAAACAGTGAGAGAAGGAGTTGTTCTCAAGAACTGGATCGCTGCACCATCCCGGTCTCGTCGAGTACCTAGGTTGCCTGGTAGAATTAGTATGCCTTGTTTTAAATTATTTTTTGAGAATTTAATAAATTTTCATTAATTTTATTGATACGATTATTCGAGCCATCGAGTCATACTTTTTGACAGTTTTAAGCTTTATTAATACACTATTGCTTTTCGTATTTCTTATTATCCTTCCACATTCTTTTCAGCGTAGTTATCGCATATCATGATAAACCTATGATTGTGATATGTAATGAGACAACACAACATAAGTACAGTGATTCGGATGATATGGAAGATGATATAATACCTGAGGAAATTATTAAAGAAGTAGAGAATTTTGAGAACAAACCAAAGTCCAACTTTGAAGAAACTAAGGCAGATAACTTAGGGGATTCTGAAACAGTCAACGAAACTCGCATAAGAATTCATCTATCACTGTCTAAGTAGGAAGAGGATATTAGGTTTCTAAAGGAATATGAGGATATTTGTGCATATTTCTACGATGACATTACTAGGTTAAGCACATCCATAGTAGCTCACAAGCTACCTACCAACCCCGTGTGTCCACTAGTAAAGTAGAAGCTCAGAAAATTCAAGCTAGATATGAGTCTGAAGATAAAAGAGGAGGTTACCAAGCAAATAAAAAGCCAGGTTCTCCGAGTGGTTGAATACTTGGCATGGTTATCCAACATTATGCCGATTCCAAAGAAGAATTGGAAAGTCAGAGTTGTGTTAACTATCGAGACATGAACAGAGCAAGTCCTAAGGATGATTTCCCGCTTCCCAACATACGCATAATATATTGATCGACAATTGTACTAAGTATGAACTCTAATCCTTTGTGGATTTCATCAGATTTAGATGGATGAGGAGGACGCCGAAAATATAACCTTTAACACACCATGGGGGATAAACAAAATGATGTTATTTGGTTTGAAGAATGCTAGGGGCTACCTACATGAGGGCCATGATGACTCTTTTCCACGACATGATACACTAGGAAATAGAGGTGTACGTGGATGATGTTATCGTCAAAACAAAAAAGAATTCAAACCATATAACAGACTCGAAAAAGTTTTTTGACTGACTTCGAAAATACAATTTGAAGTTGAACCCCACAAAATGTGCCTTTAAAGTCTCTGCTGGGAATTTATTGTGTTTCATCGTCAGTCGTCGTGGTATTGAGCTAGACCCGTCAATGCTATTTAGGACTTGCCACCGCCAAAGAACAAGAAGGATATGATGAGTTTTCTAGGATGCCTTAATTATATTGGCCATTTTATAGCACAATCAACGGTGATACGTGAGTTGATCCTCAAGATGCTGAGGAAATTTGTTGCGAAACATTGGACCTAAGAATGCGAGAAAGACTTCTACTAAATCAAAAAATATTTATCTAAACCACCTTGGTCACGCCAGAACTAGGAAGACCTCTACTGTTGTATCTGTTCGTGTTGGATGGAGCCTTTTACTGCGTTCTAGGGCAACATAATGAAACTGGGAGGACAAAGCAGGAGATATACTATCTGAGTATGAAGTTCACACCTTACGAGACCAGGTATTTTTTTCTAGAGCGCACCTGCTGTGTTTTGACTTGGATAGCCCAGAAGTTGAGACATTATTTCTTTGCGTACACTACCTACCTCATATCAAGGATGGACCCCCTGAAGTACATCTTTCAGAAACTGGTCAATATTATCTGGTATCCACAATACTTAGGTTCCCGTGCACTAGTAGTATGGCGAATTATGAGGCTTGCATCTTGGGACTTAGGTTATCCATCGAGATGAACGTTTAGGAGCTGCTAGTGCTCGGAGATCCTGATCTATTGGTACACCAGGTACTAGGAGAATGGGCTACCAAGAACACTAAAATATTTCCATACTTGCATTATATAAAATATTTGATCAAGACTTTCATAAAGATAGAATTCAAACATGTTCCAAGAATTCAGAATGAGTTGCAGATGGATTATCCACCTTGTCTTCCATGAAACAACATCCAGACAAGAATTTCATCGATCCTACACTAATAGAAATTCATAAGCAACCATCTTATTGTGCTTATGTTGAAGAAGAGTTTGATGAAAATCCATGGTTCCATGATATCAATGAATACTTGGAGAAAAGAGAATACCTAGAGAATGCTACACACACTCAGAAGATTGGCCAACAATTTCTTTCAAAGTGGAAGAATTCTGTGTAGAGGGCCTCCTGATTTGGGATTGTTGCAATATGTCGATGCCAAGGAGGCATCTAGATTGCTCGAAGAAATACATGACAGAAATTGTGGACCTCACACGAACGGCTTCGTTTTGGTCAAGAAGATATTAAGAGCAGGGTATTTCTGGATGACCATGGAAACATACTGTATTAGATATGTTCAGAAGTGTCACCAATGCCAGATACATGATGATATAATACGAGTGCCGCCCAACAAACTCAATGCAACGAGTTCATCCTGGCCTTTCTCTGCTTGGGCACGGATGTTAATGGACCAATTGAACTCACAGCTTCAAATGGACACGTTCAATTTGGTGGCTACAGAATACTTCAGAAAAAGGGTTGAAGCCTCTTACTATAAGACTGTTACAAAGAAGGTCGTAGCAGATTTTGTTCGGGATCTTATTATTTATCGATTTGGAGTACATGAGTCAATCATTACTGACAATACCGCCAATCTCAATAGTGATCTGATGAATGTTATGTGTGAAATATTCAAGATCAAGCATTGGAATTCTACAACATACATGCCACATATAAATGTAGCCATAGAAGCTGCCAACAAGAACATCAAGAAGATATTGAGAAAAATGGTGGACAACTAGAAGCAACGGCATGAGAAGCTACCATTTTCTTTTCTCAGATACCACACCACAATTCATACATCAACTGGGGCGACTCCCTATCTACTGGTCAAAGGTACTGAATTCGTTATTCCCACCAAAGTGGAGACTCCCTCCTTAAGAATCATACAAGAGGCCGAGATCAGCGATACAGAATGGATACGGAGCTTGTATGAATAACTGGATCTCATTGATGGTAAGAGAATGAACGTAGTATAGTCAACTCTACTAGAATAAAATATCAAGGGATTTCAACAAAAAAGTTAGATCAAGGAAATTAACATTGGGGCAATTGGAGCCGAAATGGATCCTCCCGTACCAGGATGAAGCAAAGGGGAAATTCTCACTCAATTGGCAAGGCCCTTACATAGTTCACCAAATACTGACAGGAGGAGCACTTATACTTGCAGAGATGGATGGAGAGATATAACCAAAACCTATCAAATATGATGCATCCAAGAGATATTATATTTAAGATAATGTTTACACTTTCTATTTGGTTAATCTGAACTACGCTTGACCTAATTCTTATTTAAGAGGGGATCCGTAGACAACCATGTGGGTTCGGTCACATCATACTAAAATCTTCTCTCCCTTCTATGGTTAGAAACTGGGGAAGGATTTTGAGTTTGTCAGATCTCATTATGTCAAGAATCACCAAGAAGAGTATTGCCAAAAGTAGGCATATAAAATGCGGGAAAATTTTGTGGAGGGTCCTCAAAATTTCGAGTTCAGGAGGTTGCAATATCTCAAAGCGTGTCACAGTCTCCAATTCAAAATTTATTTTTACTATGAATTATCACATATTTTGAACAACTGCATTTTTAGATAAATGATCTGTCACCAATGCATGTTTTTGAAATTTTCATTTTTTGTAAAAGACAAATGTTACCGAGGGTGACTCGAACAAGGCTACATGACAAGGAGCAAAGACGAGATGAAGAATAAAATACACGAACCAACCTTTCCTCCCACAACTCACGATTTTTCTTTGGATGGATGCACAATGGACATACCAAGCACGTCCACAAATATATACATATAATAAGATTGCTATCTTCACACTGACATAAGTCTCCAAGCACAAATGCGTCAAGCTAAGAATCATTTCTCCTCTCACATAGGGCTAACCACTGCCCTTACCAAGGCATAAGGCTAAGTATTACCTTTCCTTGCATGAGACTGAGTACTGTCTCCATCAAATTGCATGAGGCTAAGAATTGCCTCTATTATTGCATAAGGCTAAGCATTATCTTCCCTTGCATGAGACTAAGCACTGTCTCCACTACACTGTATGAGGCTAAACAGTGTCTCCGTTATTGTATACAGCTATGCACCGCCTTCCCATGCATGAGACTAAACAATGTATCCCCTACACTGCATGAGGCTAAGCATTGCCTCCATTATTGTATAATGCTAAGCACTTCCTTCCCTTGCATGAAAACTAAAAACTGTCTTCGCTACATTATATGAGGCTAAGCACGACCTCCATTATTGCATAAGGCTAAGCATTGCCTTCCCTTGCATGAGGCTAAGTACTGTCTCCATTATTTGCATGAAGTTACGCATTGCCTCCACCATGCATAAGGCTAAAAACTTCCTTCATTCGCATACGATTTATCTTTGCCCTCATTATCTACATAGGGCTAAACACTCCCCTCATCTCACACAAGGTTAAGCACGATTTCTCTTAATTCTGGCATGTGGCTAAGCATTGCCTATTTCCTCTATCGAACGATCCACATCGCTATATCTTTGCATTTCATGGGCTGAAACATTGCCACATTGTCTGAAGGCGTCATAGTGTGAAGGAATAATCTTCGTAGCCCAAAGACATCATGCCATGGCCAGAGGATCTCTCAAAATTGCATATCATTATTCAAAGGCGTCATAGTCCAGATGCACCATCCTCATAGCCCAAGGACACCATTTCATGACCTGCGAATCCATTATCATACGCTTCATGGCCCAAGACGTCATGGCCAAAGACAACTCTCATGATCCGAAGGGAAATTGCATCATGTTTAATTTTTCACAATAACCCTGTATATTTGCATGCATCGTGTTAAAATTTTACAGGTGACTCGGAAGGTAACTGTTCTATAAAAAGGAGCAATTCTCTCTCTGGTTTCCATTCAAACCATTCACATCCTTCGATTATCTCAAATGTAATCGATGATCAATAATTGATTACCCTGTGTCCCGTAACCGCTCAAATACTTGGCTTATACATTCTTTATGTTCAAATTCACATTCATAGCTTCACCTAAAATTATCCGTTACTCACAACACTATCATATCCAAAAATCCCTTTTGAAACACATGACCACTCTTATAATAACTCCATTGGTTTCGTTCCCGTTGGATCCAAAACTGCACACGACCTGACTCCTCTAGCACCAAGGATATGTAGGCAACTCAGGAACTAGGATTTAGCCCCCATTTTTTTCAAAAAAAAAAAATCATCCTCACTCATTTAGAACAAAATTAGTCATCAATTTCTTTACCCGAAAACTCTTTTATCATTCCCAGGTAAGAGGGGCAGTTGTTGATACCCAATTTTGTTCTCATATTTTATAAATAATATATACACTTTTATAATATCATTCTTGTGCCGTCACCAATTTACAACTGTCATATAAGTTTTTTTAATAATTTATCATAATTTTTAAGGCTTTAGAATTGATTTTTTTGCATTTAAATTGTTCAAAAATTTGGTTAAATTACTCCTTTAAATTATTTTTTGATGACTTAATCATCTAAATTTATTGTTTACACCTACATATATTTTTCACAATATTTTACTTTATTTTATATAATTACATACGTATTTTTGAACTATTTACGCATTCTTTTGCAATAATTGCCTATACTTTACAATTAGTTGCGTTGGTCATTTTTATACAGGGTCAAAATATTTTTTTATATTCTTATAGTCTTGAAATATTATTTTAATATATTAAAATTTGGAATTGGTAATTTAATATTAATATAGCTATTTTTAAATTATTTTCTCCATAACTTAATGTATTTAAAATCTTGCCAAAATATCCCAAATTTCGGACCCACTTCACCATTCCACACCCTAAACTCAAGTCCAATAACCCCTATCCCAACACCACGACCCGTTACACCCAACCTAGTTCATCTTAATCTCAACCGTTGACCAAAAATGATCAACGTCTCACAACACTTCCCCTTTTTTTCTTATATCCCTCACCCCAAATCCTAATGACCATTCCTCCTGGTCACCCGTCTTTACCTTCCCTCATCTACCCACATCAAACCCTATTCGCCTCCTCCCAAATCTCTTCAGAACCCGACTAAATCATGGAATTCTTTCATGATATGGTTACTTTATTTGCACTATCTCGTTATCATTCATACGCTCGTGGTATTACTTAGTACTTGTCCGATTTTGGCAACTATTACCTCTCCGAATCAAGTTCAGTCGTCTTCAACCTACAGTATTTAGACGAAAATCTATTTGTATAAACTCTCAACAAGGTTTTATTGGTCCGATTCACCGAGATTCTTGGCTAGTTTTTGACTAATTATCAAACTAGGGTTTGCCCGATTATTACCTAGTCAGATTTGGAATAGGCTATGCATGTGATTTTCCTTTTCCCTGCTTGAACTTGATTGATTTTCTTTCCTTGTCTGCTTAATCAACTACTAGATGAACCCTCTTTCCCGTTTCCCTCTACGACTCAACAATTCATTACTCAACTACTGTACCACTACTCTGATTCTTCTATACTTTCTGCATTGTTGGCTATTGTCTGGCTTAAATCCAACGCCACCGAATTTCAATTAACTAATATTTTCAGTGTGAGCGAGCATTGCCCGGGGTTCATCTGAAACCTTTGGGAACTCTAACGCATTGAGCTTTGGGTTCTACTACTCTCTCTACGGTCAACGGTTGAAGTATTATTGGAATTATTCTTCTTATTCACCCGTTTGTTAATTTGTAACTTATAAGTGTCATTGCCTGTGTCAATTTCATTTTCTCATCATGTTCATGTTTTGTACATCTATGTCACTTAAGCCTTGTGAATCTACATGCTACTATGTTACCCCTGTCATTTTATGACTTAGAACTTTTCTAGCATCTGAACTTATCCAATTTCTGACTCTAATATATGCCTATTGGATGTGTTCAGGATGAATGATTCTCACTACTTTAAGCATGCCTAGCCTAGTGTGTTTGAATGTTTGTACCTTCCACTCATCCCGAGTTTATCTTCATGCCTTGTTTTGTACCTTTGTGATAAATCAACTCATATGTTCTAATTCATGTTAGATTATTTATGTGTACTTAATACCCTGCTAGAGTTAGTTAATAGTCATGTTGTTAGCCAAACATATTGTCTTGCTAATTGTGAACTTTAAGGTATGTTCCCTACCTGACTTAATCCCATGTTGTCTAGTACTATCTATGGTTTACAACGCAAAAGTGCATCATCCAGTTTTTCTCTTATTTGTAATTTGATAGTCTAGTTTTTTTATGTATCCTTACCTACTAAGTTCTGGTGTTGCTTAAGCCTCTTGTGCTATGACTGGTACTTAGCATGTCCAAATTAAGATTTGTTTGTAGACCATGTCCACCAACTTGTTTGGTTATGCTATTTTTATTATTTTATCATGTTAGACATCCTTAGATGAGGATTATACTATGTTGGCTTTCTATCCATGATTTTATTAGACTCTCATGTTTATAATATCATGAATAAGTTCTTTATGCTAATCCTGGACCATGTTTGCTTTAAAACTTTACTTGAAGTAGTATGTTATCTCATGTTGGTCAATCATGTCACCTTGGATTTGTTTTCAAAGAATGCAAGCATGAACTTGCCTTATGCATGCCCTATGAGCTTCTCAATATGCTTTAGTGAAAACTACTATTAGATGCAGTTTTGAGAATTCAGTATGTAAGTTTCAAAAGGTTTTTTAATTAATTCCTTGTATAGTTTATTATTTGTATGGTTAAGTTTGACATCCGTATGGGTAAGTAAGTCATCCATTTGGGCCTGGTTTTGATTCATATGTGTTGTTGGAGTTGTACCTTGTAACTGGCACACTCTGATGCCTTGGGTGAGCCCGGATCTGACTCTGATGTTTGTGCAAAGAATGGGGCTGCTGAAGACCCACAAGTGTCACCGGGCTATTTTCTTTGGGCCTGTAATTGCTTATTGGGCTTGTATTTGTTTCAGCTTGTAATTTGGTCGCATTTGAAGCATGTGTTTTTCCACTTGGGCCTATAATAACTTGTAATAAATAACAACCGGGGATTAGCCAAAGTTGTGGGGAGGAGGGGGGGATACTCTATTTTTGCATAAATGGCAGAAAGCATGTCTATAATGCTATAATTGTTTATTTGCTTTCCATATCCCACTTTGGGAATTATCTGTACAACGTGTCGATTAACTTGCCTATTCACTTAGAAAGCATGACCAAGGGTTAACATAATTCCTTAACTTGCAAACTTTAATAAGGATGCCTATACGGTTTGAAATTGGATTTTCTGCACTTAGATATTATGCATATAGGAACTCAGTGAAATAACTGGAAATGCATGCTTTAACATACTTCTTTCAGTCACTTGACTCATCTAGATAGCATGTCAATAGGATCTTGAATTGATTAATTAGAAACTGATATTGATGATGTTCTCTTTTTATTACATAGTTTGTCTAAAAATCATGTATATAGGGATAAAATTAGTATTTTTGTGTTTTCAGTGGCCTCATTGCCCATACGCAAATTGTATAGAGCTCATGTTTATAGGGTGCTGTCACTCGCGTAAAAATCATACATATAGGATCTGTAATAGAATTATATGTTAAAATCAACCGATTTGTCAAGACAATCCGCCTAGACTTATTGCATATAGGACTTTATGTCAACTTTTGAATCGGTCAATCACATAGAAATCATGCCTATAGGTCTTGACTAATCTAATATACTTCGACTTCGAGCCTGCCTATATACTGTTGCCTGCTTAATAATCTGAATCTTGTTAGCATAAGTTCATAACTGCCTGCATGTATCTGTGTCTATATGAGGAGGCAAACTTGAGCCTTTATGTGTTGATTATGTGTAGTTCTAATGAGCGCTAGTTTTATCACTTTTGAGCATCCTAAGTAGAGTCTAGAACCACCTAAATAGTAGGTCCATAGCCTCCTGGACCATAGGCATGGGACAGGTAGTGCACGCATTGTATGCGACCTAGAATTGAATTAGAGCGCCTTTATGTAACAACATTAACATAGTAATCGGGTAGTAGGAGATGATAGTTTGTGCCCGCTAAATAATACGAGCAAACCCTACCTAAAGGGAGTTGCGAAGTATTACTTATGTTGGACGTGGAGATCCTTTAAGCTAAAAAACTTAGTGCCCCTCTCTCTTTATACACTTGTTGTTCACACTTAGTTATTAAATATGAACCGACGCAGTGTCCCTGTAACCTCTAAGATTTGTACTGATTTATTTTAAATCTTATGTTGTTTTCTTTACACTTTTTACAATAGACCTTCAAACTTTCATATTTTTTATGACCACTTAGCTTAATTGTAACACAATAATCCACATAGCATAAATTTTGGTCGGGATCGATCACTGTGGATCTCGAAAAGTGCCTAATACTTTTTCTTTGAGGCAATTTGAGCTCTTATTCTATCTTTGGTGACGTAGACTAGTTAAATCATAGTCAGTTGCAAATAGGTAACCTAACGCACCTTAAAAATCGTTAAATGACGACTCTCTCTTTTAATACTCATTTAAAAGAGTTGTCACATGTCGAAACCCGCTTTCACGAGAAAATGAGGCGCGGCAGTATATATCAATAATAGTGAAAATATGGCAGCAAAATTTAATTTGTATTTTAATATGTGTCACTTCACCTTGCTCGACTTTACTGTCTTCGATTAAAATTATGTAGAGATCAATTATATAATGCCCTTGCTTACTGTTCACAAAGAAACATATGCCCGATTAGTAGGATTCATAAAGGATTTAGATGTAGGCAAAGTTGGATTTATTGGAAGGTGTATTTCAAGGATATCAAAGTAAAAGTTTAATTTACTCAATGTCACATTTCCGATAAATTTAAGGAAACCAGCTAGGGGATATGCTTATAAGTCTAAGGATTCAAAAGCGTGTTAGCACGAGGGGGCATATATACTCTCCGACTCGAGTTGGAGGTTCTCAATTACTAGAACAAGCCTCATTTTTCCAAATATAAGTCGTCGATTTTTAACTAATTCATAAATATTTATTTACATTAATATAAACTCACAAACGTTATCATATAAAATTAGTACATAAAAAATGCTCTATACTTACTAACTTTACTAACTTAAAATCTAAAATATATTTCTCCATGTGTGATGTTGAAGATATAATCAAGTAAATAAAAATGTGCTCTTTCTAACAATTTAAGCTTTTAAATGAGATGATTACACACTTCAACATGATATCAGAGCAAACAGAGGTCTTGGGTTCGAATCTTCCCGCCACCCAGTACCAAAAAGAATTTCTATGTGTTGGTTAATCATAAACAATCAAGCCGGCATGTGAAGGGGCGTGTTGAAGATATAATTAAACAAAATAAAAGTGTACTTTCCCTAATAATTTGATCTTTTAGATGAGATGGTTACACACTTCAACGTGTGATTAGTTCAATCAATCTCTATCGCTCCGCTGATTAACTACGTGTAAGTAACAAGAATTTCCAGAATTAATCACACGAAGTATGTGACCTATGACGCAAAACAAACTGCCGGCTAATCTCAAAATTTTAAACACAAGAACAAAATTGCATGGACGGATCATTTTCTGCATGTTCTATTCAGATGGTTGGCTAAACAATGAAATCAGCATCTTTTTACAAACATATTTGTCCTCTTTTTCTATATATGTACAGACGTGAAAATCTTCTAGAAAAGTGACAAAAAAGGCATAGAAAACTCAGCCTACTATTCTCTTCTTCATTGTCTTTATCAACTCTTCCCCTCCCAACAAACCCTACAGAGAACACACACACACACACAATTAACATGGATACAGAAAATACCAAGTTGAAGGCTTTCTTGTTTCCATGGTTGGCCTATGGACACATCTCTCCATTTCTTGAGCTAGCCAAAAAACTTTCAGATAGAGGCTTCTTGATTGAACTTTGTTCTACACCTATTAATCTAAGTTTTATTCAAAAAAGAATCCCACAAAGCTATTCTTCCACAATTCAGCTTGTGGAACTTATATTACCACAATTTCCTCAACTTCCTCCTCACTATCACACAACCAATGGACTTCCTCTCCATCTCAATTCCATCCTTCACAAGGCTCTCAAGTTGGCCAAACCTAACCTTTTCACCATCCTAAAAACACGAAAACCGGATATAATAATCTATGATGTTATGCAACTATGGACTTTTGGTGTAGCTTCTTCACTCAACATACCATCAGCTCAATTTTTCACCTCTGGCGCGGCCATGTGTTCCTATTTTGTGCACTTGTACAAGAATCTTGATGTCGAATACCCTTTTCCAGCTCTTCATTTACGCGATTATGAGCTAGAAAGAGCACGTAAATTGGTCCAGAGAAATGACAAAGAGAATGAAAACAAGGATGATCAACCTGAAGTGGAGATGCCTCCTCAAGATGGGATCATGCTAATAAGTACTAGTAGAGAATTGGAAGGGAAATATATGGATTATTTGGCTGAAATTATTGAAATAAGAACTTTGCCTATAGGTACACTAGTTCAAGATCCTGTGGCTAATGGGGAGGGAAACATGAACATCATGCAATGGCTAGATAGTAAAAAAGAGTTATCAACTGTGTTTGTCTCTTTTGGGAGTGAGTATTTCTTGACAAAAGAAGAAAGAGAGGAAATAGCTTTAGGGTTAGAGCTTAGCCAAGTGAATTTCATATGGGTTGTTAGGTTTCCAAAAGGTGAAAAACAAAATCTTGAAGAGACCTTGCCACAAGGATTTCTTGAAAGAGTTGGAGATAGAGGGATGATTGTGGAATGGGCTCCACAAGCTAAAATTCTAACTCATTCAAGTATTGGCGGATTTGTGAGTCATTGTGGATGGAATTCTATATCTGAAAGTATAGAATTTGGTGTTCCAATTATAGCTATTCCCATGCAACTTGACCAACCAATGAATGCTAAATTGCTAGTTGAAATTGGAGTTGCTTTAGAGGTTGTGAGGGATGATAATGGATCACTTCATAGAGAAGAAATAGCAAGTGTTATAAAAGATGTAACATGTGGAGAATCCTCGAAAAATATGAGATGTAAGGTGAGAAATTTGGGCAAGAAATTGAGAACTGAAAGTGTTGAAGATATGGATGCAACTGTTGAGGAGTTAAGACAACTTGCTGGGAAGAGTAAGAGCAAGAATGGTTAATTCTTTCTAATCTAGTTCATTAAACTGTGGCTAAATAAACATTCACAAATATATCCTTTGACGAGGTGACTTCTTATAATTATCATTTCGATACAATAATAAATGCATACTTATGTCATGATGAAAGAAATACTTATCTTAGATAAAATTTAGGAATTAACTTGTGTAATAGAATTGATCCACTTAGGATTACAAATAGTTATATTTTCGTTTCATTCATCAATATATTCTTTGGTGGATGATTAATGGGATTACCTATGACGCTTCTTGGCAATAAATGCTGAGAACTCTTCGTACGTAACAGATTGATGAAGCAACATTGGTGAGCCGAGCAGCGAGTGTCGAGGTCGAGCATTCAGATTAGCCAAAACGGCTAGTTTAGCAATAAGATATTTTAAAGGAATATTCTTTGTATTTGTACAGGGAATATCCCATATAAGTCGGAATAGAGAGAGAAAACAGGGGAATCTAATTTTCTATCTTGATAAGCTCTCTCTTGAAAAGTTAAATCTGAAGTAACTACAAACATTATCTTTATACAAGATTCGATTTGTTATTTTGTCCCAAGCTTTCCCACATCATATCTGATAAAGTATTTGATATTTCTACATTTGGTTATCTTACATCATTGTCGGAGGGAGAATCATCCACCTTGTTATACATTTGGGTGAATTACTCTCTTTATTTACAGCTATTGCCATTTATCATATTTATTGCTTGTCCTTATCCCCTCATTCATTCACAACAACATCATTAAACATCTTTTTGGCTCTTAATAGCTTTAAATGTGATTTCTAGAGTATTATTACCTATCAATATTAGATATAGGATTTATTATATTTAGCTAGAATTTACCTATTATCATTTACTTAATTTGCTTAACAAAAAGGCTTAACACTTTTTGGTCAAACAATTTGGCGCCATCTGTGGAAATTTTCTAGTTAAAAGTTTTAGTTTTTTCTAGATCTTAAAAAAAATTCACGACAGTTTCGTATCTCGTTGTTTGCACAGATTTAGCATGGCAGGCAATGGAGAGAAAAAGAGGAAGGCGATAGCCGATCTTACTGCCAATCTCCTAAACACCATCAACGAAACTCACGGAGAAGATGAGGAGAACGTGACACCAAGCGCCTCACCTAAGCAAAGTGATTCACCCGCTCTTCATGGCAGCGTCACCGCTTATCATGGAAAGGGAGCCTCTATGTCCACCACGGAAGAAGCACCACTAGCGATAAAAAAGCTACTAGAACCATGGATAACAAATACACTGAACAATATACTTGACAAACCCGCTCAGAGGGTGAGAAGAGAGAGCGTGTGAGTCGACATCGCCACAACAACTAATGAGAAACACACCCAACCCCCCTTGACATGCATCACTCACCCTATTAATGATGTAGGTAATAATGCCCTGGCTACCATCCATAAAAAATGGAAGAGATGGAGAACGAGAACAAAGAACACCGCGATCAAATGAGAAAGCATCAAGAAAGGGTAGATAAGATATCGAGCGCCTCAAAACTCCTACCAAAGCGGGACACCGGCCGGTTTGTGGAACAACTGTATAGAGACGAGGCCGCACCATATGCTATACCAAAAACTTTTAAAATACCGCCATATTTGAAAATATATGACGGCATGACAGACCCTGAGGATCATGTGACCCACTATTTCACTGCAGTGAAAGGCAACGACCTTGCAAAAGAACAAGTATCATCCATATTACTGGAGAATTTTGGAGAGACCTAACCGGCGGCGCCGTAACTTGATACTCGCAGTTACCTGCGCGCTCCATAGAAACATTCGAATAAATGGCCGACAAGTTCATCACCGCCCATGCCAGGGCCAAGAAAGCGGAGGCAAGGGTGAACGACATATTCGCCATCAAGCAAGCACCTAGCGAAGGACTCAGGGACTTCCTCGCCCGGTTCAACCGTGTAAGAATGACCCTTCTGAATGCATCTGAAGGAATGGCGGTGGCCGCTTTCTAGAATGGGCTGAGCAAAAGTGAGTCATGAGCGACCAAAAAGTTGCTAAGCCAACTCATGAAATATCCTCCAACCACTTGGGATGAGATACACCATGCCTACTGTGTCGAGGTAAGAGCCGACGAGGATGATCTTAATGGGCCTACTCAACGCTTGACCTTGGTCCAAATGGAGTCTAGGAAAGACCGAAGAAATAACAGCAGAAGAGATCTACCAGGGTCACAACCTAAAAGAGAAAGAGGCACTTACATGCCACCTCCACGTCATGATGAAGGTCTATCTAGGCCGCGAACGGGAACCCACCAAAATGAAATAGGTATGCCCCCCTTTATTATCAGCTCACAATTTTTGTGTTTCCCCCTCAGAAATAGTCTACGCATTGGAAAAGCTCGTCCCTGAGGTAAAATGTCCACAAAAAATGAAGTTTGACCCAAGAACCAGAAAGTCAAACGCCCTCAACGAATTCCACCAGGAATGGGGTCACAAGACTGAGGACTGCATCGCCTTTAGATAGGAAGTCGTAAACATGCTTCACCAAGGGCACCTAAAAGAGATAATAAGCGATCGAGGGAGGGCCAACTTCACCCGAGGGCGAGAACAACATCAGGGGCCACCCAAACCACCTTCCCCCGTTCGGACCATTCAAATGATCATCGGAGCAGGCAATGACGCATCAATCAACAGTGTGAAGTTCACCACCACTAAAAAGCTCAAACGGTCAGTCACCCATGAATGGTATGACGAACTCGAAGAAAGTATCATCTTCGATAAGTCGGATACCCACAGTTTGGTCTTTCCTCACTATGACACCCTTGTCATTACTTTACGCATTTTCAATACTGATGTAAGACGTATGATGGTCTATGATGGAAGCGGCACGTGCATCATCCATCCTCAAGTTCTCACACAAATGAAGCTTGAGAACAGGATAGTGCCACACTGTATCGCGCTAATAGGTTTTAACAATAGAGTTGAGCATTTGGAGAAATCACGCTGCCCGCCTTGGCCGGTGGCGTCACCTTGGAGACCATGTTCCACATCATGGACCAGGACATGGCGTACAATACCATCATAGGCAGACCATGCATACATGCCATGAAAGCCGTCCCCTCTAGTTTGTACCAAGTCATTAAATTTATCACCCCCTAGGGAGTATTCTGCTTTCGGGGAGAGCAACGAACGGCCTGAGAATGCTACCGCATCACCCAAGACTACACATATGCCAAATAGTTGAATGGAAAAGCTGAGGAAGCATAGCAATTAACGAAGTCGGGATCGGATGGCTAGGAAGAGAAAGACGTCATCAGCGACCCTGGAATCATAAAAGCCACGGGGATAACCGTAGAGGACCTCGATCCCGTCCAACTAGACGAAAATGACCACAGCAAGAAAGCTTTTATCGGCCATATGTGAGCAAGTGATTTTTGCCCTATATGAGAATTATTCCCAAAAATTCAAAATAAAATAGTTTTGGTTTGTGTGTGATTTTTGTGGATTTTGCGTTATTTTTCTTTTATTGTTTGTATTTGTCTGTGCGTNATTAGTATTTTTTGAGTTAACTTAGTTTATAACTTAATTTAAAATTTTAGTTTTATAAATTAAAAGAAAAGAGAAAAAATAAGAAAGAGCAAACTCGGATTGGGCCAATTTTCGGAATTAAAATTAGGCCCAAAAACTAATCCTACCCAACCCAAATATCCCAAACCCTACCCTTAACATATCAGCCGTTATTTTCATTTTTGTTACATTTCCTCTTCCATTTGAAAGAAAAGAAGACTAAGTCTTCTTCTCCAAACAACCAAAACATTAGCAAAACCCTAGCAAATCCCAAAACCCTAGCCGCCAACCACCAGCTTTCACCGCCGGCGACCGTCTATCCTCAACGCTGCCTCCCCCTTTCCCCCGTCGCTGTCACCATGGTCCAGCAGCCATGAACAACGCCAGCATCGTCACCTTCACCTCCGAAACTGCCGAGAACAGCGTCGTTACCATGCTGTCCGTCGCCCGGTAGCAGTCATGGCGTCGTCGTCGCCAGTCACCGTCGTTCATCCAGCAGCTGGTCGTTGTCGTCCAACAGCTTCATCTTCAGCTGCTGCATCTTCGTCGTCACCATCCCGTCATTCTTCCAGCAGTCACAACGTCGTCGTTCGTCCAGCAGTCACAACTTCATCGTCGTCCAAGCAGCACTGTCCCGTCACCCAAACAGCCTGGTTCGTCGTCATCTTCAACTGCTGCATCTTTTCGTCCAGTAGTCCGTTACCCTACTGTCCAAACGACCCTACTGCCATTTTCCTCCAGCAGTTCAAATCCGAGTTCGATATGGGTTCGTTCAAATTTTCAAATCGTTCTTTCAAATTTATTTCATTATTTTGATCTATATTTTATTATTGTTCTTGGTTTAAAGTGTTGGTTGTAATCTTGTTTTGTTCATTCTATTTTTCAGATTATTGTTCTTGGTTTAAAGTGTTAGTTATAATTTTTGTTTTGTTCATTTTTATTTTTCAGATTATCGATTTTTGGTTTAAAGTGTTGGTTGTAATCTTGTCTTGTTCATTAATTCTTCTTCTTCCTCAAGACCTTTTATTCGGTCAGATTTTTTTCTTCTTGATTTATTTGTGTGAATTTGACTTAAGGATTGATTATGGCTGTGTAGTGACTGGTAGCTAATAATCAGTTAGTTGTAAATCAGAGAGGTTTAAATACAGATTGTTAAGGGGTTTTTCAGGGGTATTTTTGGATGTTAGAAGATTTAAAATATTTAGTGTTAATGGTCTGCCAGTAAGAATGTTCAGTATGCCATTAACTAATGAATACTTTAAACAAAAAGGGGATCTGTAGTGCAAAAATACACCATGCTTAATGACATTAAAGGCTGAAAATCAGAAACAAGAGGGATTAATGATAGAAGGGCACAAAGGCACATGGGAAGGGAATAAAAACAGGCTGAAAGTAAAAAGTTTGAATAAAGAAGGGCTAATGTTAGTCTTTAAATAGGCTGGATTTTGGAGATTAGAGGAGGACTTAAGCACTGAAATTTGGAGAAAAAGATTGACAGTTTTTTTTGGCAAGAGATTGGAAAAACAGAATTTATTTTCAGAAATAATAGAGCTAAAAGAGTGACATTAAGGCTGAAATTTTCTTACTAGATTTCAGAATTCAGAAAAATAAGTTTAAGTGTTGGGCTACTGTTCTATTGAGTGTTATTAAAATTTTTGCTACTGTTCCATTGGTTTTTCTGCTGGTTTTTCCTCTGGTTTCAAATCTGTTGGTGCTGTTTTTGGTGCATTTGGGTGTTGCTGTTTGGAGTTTTTCTAAATTTTTTGCTGGGTTTTAAATTTGCTACTGGGCTATTGCTGCTACTGCCCTACTGTTGTTGCTGTGTTGTTGCTTTGTCACTGCTGATTATCTTCTTCTTCTTTGCTTTCCAAATACCAGGTACACTTTCGAATCAACACTGATGTAGCTTTGAGAT
>MU757105.1:6264-46853 GCA_026770625.1 Nicotiana glauca
CCCCCACCCCTCCAGGATCCTTCTTACTTTACATATTTCAAGATGAGGTATGATACGTGGCACACAGCCAGGGCTAGGATGACTTTCTTCCTGAGGTATATGGTGAGGCACCACTCTTATTTCGTGGTGGTTATCATGTTTTTTTCTTATTTTATGCTAGTCGGGTATTAGCCCAAGGGTCTAATTCTATTCTTTGGTATAAAGGCTCCATAGATAGTTGTGAAAGCTGTAGTAATGGGGTTGTACATGACATTATTGAAAATATATTTATTTTATTTAGTCTCATTATTATTAACATGAAATGAGTCATGTGTGATTTCGAGTTGAAAAAATATTTTATCATTTAAATTGAAAATGTATATGATTTTCATGGAGCTTCCGCATTGGTTTTCATGCATATGATTTGGATGCATCATATGATTTGGTTCAGTCGGGTCGGGTGGTGTTTCGGGTGCCGGTCACGTAATTTTGTGTCGTGACAGTGACATCCCAAGAGAAGTTTTAAATGCGATGCGATGTGCTGATAATGCATCATCCAATTTATTAGCCCAATCCATTAAATTGCTTTGTGAGGATGTTTGTAATTTCTCTGTTTATCACCTCTACTTGACCACTCGTTTGTGGATGATAAGTCATTGCAACCTTATGGCGAACACCATATTTTTCCAAAAGCTTGTCAAAAGCTCAGTTGCGAAAACGAGTGTTTCCATCACTAACTATTGCCCTTGGAGTACCAAACATGGTCAAAATATTTCTTTTTAGGAACTTGATCACTCCCTTGGCATCATTTGTTGGCATTTCCACTGCCTTGACCCACTTTGACATGTAGTCAACTGCTACTAAGATGTATTTATTACCGATTGAGGACTGAACGGTCCCATGAAGTCGATACCCCATACCTCGAATACCTCAACTTCCAAATTTGGTCACATAGGAATCCCATGTCTCTGAGAAATGTTACCTACGCGCTGGCACTCGTCACACATTTTTCACACAATTTTGTGCATCTTTGAAGATTGTTGGCCAATAGAAACCTGACTCAAGAACTTTTGTTGTTGTTCGGATTACTCCGAAGTGTCCTCCATATAGAGAAGCATGGTAAGCCTACAAAATAGATTTTATTTATTTCTCGGGGATACATCTCTAGATCATATTGTCAATACAAATATGAAATAGGTAAGGGTCATCCCAAAAGTATTAATTCCAGTCACGAAACAAGTATTTCTTTTGATCAGGAGAAAAATCAGATGGTATCGTACCAATCACTAGATAGTTATCTATGTCTGCATACCACGATACCATGTCAAGTGAAGCGGCCAGTTACTGCTCATCTGGAAATGGTTCTTGAATCTCCTCTATTTCCACTGCATTCTCAGCTTTTTCTAGCCAGAAAAGGTGATCTGCCACTTGCTTTTCAATCCCTTTTCTGTCTCAAATCTCTAAATCACACTCTTATAGGAGTAATATCCAATGAATCAACCGTGAATTAGATTCGTTCTTAGATATCAGGCACCTAAGAGCTGCATGGTCAGTGTACATAATTACCTTTGATCCTATCAAGTATGCTCTGAACTTATCAAATGCATACACCGCTGCCAACATCTCCTTATCTGTTGTGGTGTAGTTAAGTTGTGCCCCACTCAACATTCTGCTTGCATAATGGATAGGATTCATGATCTTGTCCTTCCAATGTCCCAAAATTTCTCATATTGCATAATTGCTTGCGTCACACGTAAGCTCAAATGGTTGCTCCTAGTCAGGTGAAATAATAATTGGTGCAGTTACTAACCTCTTCTTTAGTTCTTGAAATTCTAGCCTGCAATTATTAGAAAACACAAAAGGGTGATCTTTTTCAAATAATTTACACAATGAATTAGCAATTTTAGAGAAATCTTTGATAAACCGTCTATAGAAGCTGGCATAACCGAGAAAACTCCGTATTTCTTTAACACAAGGGGGTGGTGACGGCTTCTCTATCACATCGACCTTGGCATGGTCGACCTCTATGCCTTTGCTTGAAACCCGGTGTCCTAAGACTATGACTTCTTGTACCATGAAATGGAATTTTTTCCTGTCTAATACTAAATTCGTGTCTATACACCACTTCAAGACCCTTTTCAAATTTCTCAAGAAAAGTTCAAACGAATTTCCCACCACTGAAAAATTAGCCATGAATATTTACATTGTGTCCTCCACCATATCCGTAAAAATGGCCATCATGCACCTCTAAAATATAGTCGGTGCATTGCACATTCCAAATGGCATCCTGCGAAATGCATAAGTGCCACAAGGACAAGTAAATGTGATCTTTTCTCTGCCCTCTGGGGCAATGTGAATCTGGTTGTACCCGAATAGCCATCTAAGAAATAAAAGACTCTCTACCAGCCAGTCAGTCCAACATCTGATTGAAAAATAGAAGTGGGAAATGGTCTTTTCTGGTGGCATTGTTAAGTTTTCTGTAGTCTATACAGATGCTCCATCCAGTAACAATCCTGGTAGGGATCAACTCATTATTTTCATTCTTTATCACAGTCATCCCACCTTTCTTTGGGACATATTGAACAGGGCTCACCCTTGTGCTATCAGAAATAGGGAAAACGATACGTGCATGTAACCACTTTATCACATCCTTTTTCACCACATCCTTCATGTTCGGGTTTATCTCTCTTTGATGTTCTATGGAAGGTTTGTGTCCCTCTTCTAATAGAATCTTATGCATATAGAAAGTAGGGATAATGCCCTTGATATTAGCGATGTCCAACTTATTGCAGTCTTATATTTTTAGAGTTCTGTATAAGCAGATCTACCTGCACACCTCGCAAACCTGATGAGATAATAACAAGTAAAGTAGAGTTAGGCCCCAAGAATGCATACTTGAGATGACTTGGCAATGACTTTAATTCTAACTGAGGTGGTTCCTCAATTGATAGTTTGGCGGGTGGTTTCTTTCTCTCAAATAAATTTAGTGGTTAAAACTTTGTCTCTCTTTGCCAATATCCTGGCCTTCAAGAGCCAAGACCCGCTCTGCCAAATCTTCACCATTCAATTTATCGAGATTTATTAAACAAGCTTCCAAGGGATCTGCGGGATGAATAATTTCCTTCTCTTCTTGCATAATCACATCCACCACTTGTAAAATTGAAAATTCTCTAATGTCACTTGGTCGTTTCATTGATTTATATACATGGAAAACAACTTCTTCATCATTCAAACGCATCTTCGGTTCCCCTTCTTCACAGTCAACAAGTGATTTTCCTGTAGATAAGAAGGGTTATCCCAATATGAGTGGGACTTCAATGTCTCCCTTACAATACAAGATAACAAACTCTGCAGGAAAAATGAACTCCTCAACTTGCACTAACACATCATCAACAATAACTTCTGGATGTGCCAAGGTACGACCAGCTAGCTACAGTCGCATAGCTATTGGTCTTAGCCTTAGTAGGCCAAGTTTCCTATAAATGGCTAGAGGTATAAAATTGATGTTGGCTCCCAAATCACATAATGCATTAGAAAAAGAATAATCCCCTATCGTGCACGAAATGGTGAAACTTCTAGGATCTTCTAATTGAGAAATAGGCCTGGTAACAACAGCACTACATTGCATTGACAACTACACTGTTGCCATGTCCTGAAAGTAAATCTTCTTTGATAAGAAGTCTTTCATCATTTTAGCATACATAGGCATATATTTCAGTGCCTCCAGCAAGGGAATATTGAAAATTAGTTGTTTTAGGATTTCAAAGAACTTCCTGTACTGATCATCCTTCTTTTGCCTTGCGAATCTTTGGGGGAATGGTGCATGAGGCTTTTTCTATACAACTAGCCATTTTGCTTCTTTTTCCCCCTCATTTGGTCTCACTTTTTAGGCACTACCTCCAGTATTTTCTCCGGCTCAATTACATTCTTAGACACAACTTGTTGAATCACTATATCAGTGAGGTTATTTTGATCATTTGACTCAAAATGTCCAGCCACGGGTTGAAGTGCATCCCTGGTTACCTGTACTTGTTGTTATCTATCTAGATCTCTTCAGTTCCTCAGACTTACTGCTATAACAAGACGAGTCCTAGTGTATTTAGGATTAGAAGTTGTATCTCCAGGTAGAGTGCCTTTTGGTCTGTTGTTCACAGCTGAGGAGAGATGTCCCAATTGTGTTTCAATGTTCCTAATGGCCGCAGACATAATTGCCTCTTCCATTTTACCTTTATTTCCTACCAACTGCTTCAACATGCTTCTGATATCAGACATGTCATCATCATCTTATATCACTATAGGTTGCGATTGTTGTTGATATCTCTATTGCTGCTATGGATATGCTATTTGTTGTTGTTGCAGGTGATAACTAGGGATTTTGACACATTTTATTCTCCTTCTTGCTTACGCTTTGATTAGAAATTCATATAAAATAGTCCCAAAAAGGCTCACAAGTTGTACTTGATTGCAGATTTTATCAACAAAAGGACAAGATGTCAAATATCAGCTAAAAAGGAGTGAAACTTGCACAAGTGCCAAAGACAAGACAAGATCAGGCAAAACAGGCCCAGTGCGGCCGCACACCACTTTGTGCGGTCTGCACTAGGAGATTTAAAGAGGTGGATAACATTTCATGCGGTCCGCACTAAGATCAATGCGACCACTATCCATTCTCTGCGGTCCGCAATGAGGAGAATCCGAGAGTTGCAATTTCTCAGTGTCAAGCCAATGCGGTTCGCGGTCCATTTTACGCGTACCGCACTAGAAGCCTCTGCGGCCGCAGTCCATTCTTTGCGATCCGCGATGTCAAGGTTCAGAGAGATGTTTTTCAAGTCCAAAGCCCTAGTGTGGACCGCGGTCCATTTTGTGCGGTCCGCACTAACCCCCCTGGGGAATTTTTGTCCAGATTTTTTAGCCTAGTATAAATATCATCTTTTTCCATTTTTTAGGGTATCAGATATTGTAATTAAGTAGCTGCGCTTGTAGGTTTGAGATTCTTAGCTATTTTGGGCACTATTATCTACTTTTAATCATTGAATCTTTGTGTTTAACTTAGTGATTAATTAATATGAGTTTATCTTCATCTATTTCTTGCTTTTCTTCTTTAATTATGAGTAGCTAGATCCATAAGCTAGGGTTGTGGCTCAACCCTAGTATGGGTAATTGATGAATCTTGTATTTTAGGGCTAAATTGACTATGAGTGTTTGTTATTTGGGCCAATTTCATGGTAAATTGCTGAATTAGTGGTTGCAAACACTAGTTTGTGTTCAGTTGACTTGAGCTCTTCTTGAGAAAAAGAGCCTAAGTCTTCGAAATTGGTTCAACAAGAAATTGGGGCCTACTTTAGATATTGATAGCCCCAATTAAAGGGTTAAACCTCGAGAGAGTAATACCTGACTTGAACCCTAGTTGCTTGTGCAAATTTGCATACCTAATTGGTCTTGAGGAAGTCAATTCGGGCAAAATCACTTGAACCACCGAGAGGTGTAGATTAGGTAAAATCGTGCAATGGCTATACCATACTCCCCAAATATGTCAAATGTGCCTTAGACTCAAGTACCAGTCAATTGACCACCTAAGCGGAAGTCACTACCGTAGTGCCTTTTAAACTTATTTGAACAACTCGTAGCATTATAACTCTTAGCATAATTTAGTTATAATTACCATTTGTAGTTTGATAATAGTAGAAGTAAACAAAACCCCCAAAAATGAACAGAAATATAATTTGGAACACATACACAACTCTACACTAGATAGATACTTGATTCCAAGTTCTAGCTCTCTATGGATATCAATCCCGACCCTAAATCGGGTAAAAGCTGCTCTAATCCTATCTCTACTTAATTAGTAGTGCGGAGTAGGCCGCGATCACTTTTTGGCGCCGTTGCTGGGGAGCTAACGGTTTTGGCTATCTATTTAGTTAGATTTGTGTTTTGTTCTTCTTTCCTTCTTGTTACAAAATTATGTGTGTCAATACTTCAGGTACCAAAACGTCTTTAAATGCTAATGACCCTCTTGGAAATGTGAATGCGGGGGAGGAGGTAGATGACATTGGAGATGAAGAGGTGCCTCTTGTACCTCAAGGACAACGTAGAGGCCGCCAGGCCAATGCAATTGACAATATTCCAGACCCTCCTCCGCCACCTCCAAGAGTGGCTCCTAGAGTTCTTCCCAACCAAGGCTATGCGAGTGCAATTATTCCGCCCCGGATTCAGGCGGGCAATTTTCAAATAACAAATGTGATGCTGACATTGTTGGAGCAGCATGGGTACTTCACGGGTGCTCCCACTCAAAATGCCTACAAACATCTCAAGGGGTTCGTGAATACCTGTTGGGGGAGCAAGCAAACCAATGTGTCCGAGGATGCACTTCGATTGAGGCTTTTCCCTTTCTCACTTAGGGGGAAAGCATAGGACTGGCTTGAGCAACTTCCCAACCATCCCATCACAACTTGGATGAGTTGGCAGATAAGTTCATTGCCAAATTTTTCTCACCAGGGCACATGGAAACACTGCGGGATGAGATTTAGCCTTCAAGCAGGAGTCCACCGAACCATTGCAGGAGATTTGGGAGCAATATAGAACTATGTTGAAGGAACACCCCAACAATGATATGACAGAGGCGATGATACAACAAACCTTCTATCGGTGCATCAATACAACGAATCAATGCATAGTGAACCAGTTGGCTGGGGGTAATTTCATAAAGTTGCCTTATGATGAAGCTTGTGAGATTCTTGATGAAATGGCTGACACATCCTCCGCTTGGCAAAGTAGAGCCAATGTGCCTCAGGGTCAGGGTGACCCTACAGTTACTCATTTGCACAAATAACTACATGACCATGGAAAGGCTATAGCAGAACTTACAACAACAACGAACTAATTAGCAATGGCACAGTTGCAACAAGTTCAGAATCCTCGCCAAATGAATGATATGGAAGGTGTTAACATGCTTGTGAATAATAGAAGACAAAGCGGTCAACAGAACCAAGGGAATTCGGATCAACTTGACAATGATTGTGGTGGATTCCAAGATGATTGTTATGATGGGCAGAATGAAGAGGTACAATATGTGAATAATTACCAAGGCCAAAGAGGCAATTCTTTCAATCAACAACAACAATGGAGATCCTAGGGCAATTGGAACAATCGACGATAAGGCAACAATAATTGGAACAATCAACATCAAGGGAACAACAATTGGGGAAATCAAAATAACAACCGAAACAATCAAGGAAACTGGGGCAACAACAATAATTGGGGTGGAAACAACAACAACCAAGGTGGATGGAACAATAACCAAGTAAATCAGGGGAAAGGCTTTCAAAGACCCCCAATGTACCAACAACCGAGCAATCCACCACCTTTTCCTTCCCAGGGTCCTAGTTCATCCAACAATGAAATGGGTAGAATTGAAATGATGTTTGAACAAATGATAAAAAACAATGTGGATTCCGATGCACAATTGGCTTCTCACAATACTTCAATGCAACTAGGTCAAATCTCTTAGTCCTTGAATACACGCCCTAAGGGTGCTCTACCAAGTGATACGACAGTAAACCCAAAGGGTGGGAAAAATCATGTTATGGCGGTAACTACAAGGAGTGGAAGAGGCGATAATGTGAATGCCTCCAAACAAAAACAAGTATTGGGTGATGAAATTGAGTTGCAAGAAGATGACGTTCCTTTGGTGGTTGAGAATGTGGTTGATGAGAATGTGAATCAAGAAGTGAGGATTGATATTCAAGATGCTGAGGTAGAAACGCAAAATTACATGAACTCGTCTAGGGAATACGTAATTGACATGCTGGAGCCGATTGTACCAAAAGCCAAGGCACCCTTGCCTAGGCCCCCTCCACCTTATCCTCAAAGTCTAGCCAAGCAGAAGAATGGGAATCAGTTTAAAAAGTTCATTGACATGATGAAGAGCCTATCCATCAATGTACCTTTGGTAGAGGCTTTGGAGAAAATGCCTGTCTATGCCAAATTCATGAAAGATTTGGTTACAAAGAAAAGATCCGTGGACTGCGAAACTATCAAGATGACCTACCAAGTTAGTGCAATAGTACATTAAATGGCTCCAAAGTTAGAGGATCCCGGTGCTTTCATAATCCCTTTCACTATTTGGAGTGAAAACTTTGCCAAAGCTTTGTGTGACCTAGGGGATAGTATCAATTTGATGCCCTACTCAGTTTTCAAGACTTTGGGTATTGGGCAACCAAGTCCAACTTCCATGAGATTGCAAATAGCGGATAGATCAATGAAGCGACCATTGGGTATAGTTGATGATGTGCTTGTCCAGGTGGACAAATTTATCTTGCCAACTTATTTTGTGATCTTGGATTGTGAGTTCAACTATAAAGTTCCGATCATATTGGGAAAACCTTTCCTTGCCACGGGAAAGGCTCCAGTAGATATGGAAGCAGGGGAACTCACTTTCAGGGTAGGTGATGAAAAGGTAGTTTTTCATGTGTGCAAGTCAATGAAGCAGCCCAATTGTACATAAGTGTGCTCATTTATGGATATAGTCACGGCTGTGATAATTGATGATACTAGTGCAATGATCAATGTTGAGGACCCTTTGGAGGCTATATTGTTGAATATTGATGTCAATGATGATGCGGGCCGAGTGGAGTGCGTGAATGCTTTACATGGAATGGGATCTTATTCTTATGAGCCTAGGAAACTATCTTTGGACCTTGAAAATAGAAAGACCCCTCCAACAAAGACTTCAATTGAGGAACCCCCGGTGTTGGAGTTGGAGCCATTACCTCCACACCTCAGGTATGAATTCTTGGGCTCTAATTCAACTTTACCAGTTATTCTTTCCTCTTGTCTTACTAACATGCAGGTAGATTCCACATTGGTGGTGCTCAAAAAGCGGAAAAAGGCAATTGGATGGCTAAAGAAGAGCATTTTCACAAGGTTTGGCACTCCTCGGGCAATTATTAGTGATGGAGGATTGCATTTTTATAATAGAGCTTTTGATTCCTTGATTTTCAAGTATGGTGTCAACCACAAAGTGTCTACGCCGTATCATCCTCAAGCAAGTGGCCAGGTTGAAGTGTCCAATAGGGAGATCAAGAGCATTTTGTCCATAACCGTCAATGCCAATAGGACCGTTTGGTCTAAAAAGCTAGATGATGCTTTATGGGCTTACAGAACCGCTTACAAGACCCCAATTGGTATGTCGTCGTACCGGTTGGTGTTTGGGAAAGCATGTCATTTACGAGTGGATTTGGAGCGTAACGCCATGTGGGCCTTGAAGAAGTTGAATCTTGATTGGGATATAGCTGCTAATCGTCGAGTGGAGCAACTCAATGAGCTTGATGAATTTAGGCTTCATGCCTACTCTAGTTCGTCCCTATATAAGGATAAAATGAAATACCTTCATGACAAATATACTCGGGCCAAGAATTCAAGGTGGGAGATTTGGTGCTCTTATTCAATTCTCGACTAAGGTTGTTCCCGGGAAAGCTAAAGTTAAAGTGGAGCTAACCATTTGAAGTAGTGTGTGTGACCCCGTTTGGTGCTCTTGATTTAAAGAACAAAAGTGGAGAAGTTTTTAGAGTGAACAGGCATAGGGTCAAGCACTATTTGGGGAAGTTTGATGATAGTCATTTGGTGGCTCTTGTGCATTTCAAATGATTGAATGGTAACATGCGTCGTGCCGCGACATCAAATTAGCCGCTTCTTGGGAGGCAACCCATGTGTTTTTCTTCTTCTTCTTATTTGATTTTCATTGTAGTGTGGGATTGATTTTTGGGCTAACTTGTTGTGAGATGTTATAGGATTGTGTTGATGTAGTGTAGGACATGGTGAAAAAAATGAGTAGGTCTCTGAAGTTGTCAGTGCGTCTGCAGTCCATTCTGTGCAGACCGCACTAAAAAAAGAGTAAAAATACAACTCTCAGAAGTTTCCACCGCGGCCGCACTACATTTTGTGCGGTCCGCAGTGGACCACTGCGGTTGCAGTCCATTTTGTGTGGACCGCCGTGGGGTGCCTGTGTGAATTTGAACAAGGTTGTGCAGTGCAGACCGCGGTTCATTTTGTGCGGTCCGCACTGGTTGGTGAGACATGGCCCCAGGTCCTTTTCTATAAATAGGGCCTGAGGCCCTCCTTTTACCCTTTTCGAACCTTTAATTCTCAAAACCCTAAAACTAATATTCATCATCTCTTTTGCTTGCAATCAACTGCTTGGACTTGTTATTCTTCATTAACTCTCATATCTGGTACCATTACTTGCTTTTTAATTGTTCAATTTTGTTAATTTTCTTTTGATTTTCGTTTTTCTTGTCTTTTATTTTGTTCCTCCCGTAGCTTTTTCAATTAGTTAAGTTAGGTTTGTAAATTTCTAGATTAAAATAAACATAGATAGTTAAAATCAATGGGTAATCATGTAGGAACACTACTTAGGTGGAAAATTGGAGCCAAAATCAAAATATGTTAAACCTTAAGTTAGTGCCACAACAGGGGACCCTGTGCGGACCGCAGTCGTTTCTGTATGGTCTGTGGTGCCACTGTGCGGTCCGTAGTACCATTTTGTATGGATCGCATTGATAAAGTTCTGATTGTTGAACCTCGGGCAGTGCGGCCGCACTACATTTTGTGCGGACCGCACTGGCCCAGTACGGCCGCGGTTGATTTTGTGCGATCCACACTGCCTAGATACAGAGAGTGGGTATTCTGAACCCCACCTCCGTACGGACCGCAGTTGATTTTGTGCGGTCCGCGGTGACCCCAGTGCGGTCGCAATTGATTTTGTACGGTCTGCACTATGTGACTTCTGCAGCTTTTTTGCAATTTTCCTATCCTGCTTCTGCAACTCTGTTCTTAACTGGTGCAATTGATACTAACAAGTTCAATTGAATTGTGTTTGCAGACAATGGTGAGACAACGAGGTAAACAACCGGGCAGAGGTGAATCCTCCCGGGGAGGGAAGCAAAAAATGATAAAACTCACTCCCCAAGTCCGGGAAAACATTAAAAGGACAAGAAAACTGATAAAAGCTGCTGATAGAGCTACTTCCCATTCCTCGGGGAGTGAGTATGAACCATTATGGGAATTTCTTCAGACTCCGTGCCAAAGTACATGGAAGACTCGTCGGAGAGACCTAGGCTAAGAGACACTCCTCCACCATCACCCACTACCCAAGCACCAACAAATGTTATTTTTGAGTTGTCTGAGGGCTCAGCAGCAGGTAGTGGGAAATACTCCACCTCTCCCACAGCTTCATAATCTGGAGAGGATGCAGTAGGAGATGATGAGGAAGTAGGAGAAGGAGGTGAACCACAGGTGGGGGGCATTGCTAGAACGAGAAAGCTGGAGGTTTGGCAAGATAGATTCGTGAGTGAGGTAGTATACCATAAATTTCGGGAATGGTGGCCGGTGAGGAAGTTGATCCCGGAGAGGAGCTTTATAGATAGAGACTTGCTACCTCACAACCCCAATGTGAGGAGGCAGTTTCGGGAGAGAGTTGGCTGGGAGCACTTCTTGTCTGATTGTGTAGATGCCAGTGAGCACTTGGTAAAGGAATTCTACACCAATGTAGCCCACATCAAAAAGGGTACAAAGGTGACCAAAGTGCGAAACTTGACGGTGTTGTTTGATGGGAAGTACATCAACGAATACCTTGGCTTTGATGAGGAGGATGAGTCCCTATACATGGAAAAGATGGAAATGGGTGAAGAGGTTCGTCCCTGGCTAGCATAATACCTGGCAATCCTAGGTACCACCCCGACAGGTTGACTGCTGGAGTCAAAATTTTGAGGCATAATTTGAACTTTGATGCACGGGGGTGGGAGACATTTGTATGTAGTAGGTTGGACCCCATAACTCACGACAACACCCTTCCTCTTCACCGGGCTATTTTGGCAGTTCGATCATGGTGGGTACCCAATCAATGTGGGGAATGTGATGTCGAGGATTATATCAATTATGGGTGCCGAGCATGATAGAAACTATCCATTCCCCAATTTTCTCACGATGTACTTCCGAGATTTAAAGGTGGAAAAGAGGCCCTTCGATATCAAAGTCAAAGTGAAGGCCCCTTTCTCCTGGTACAACATACAGGGGGATGATAACCCCAAGAGTAAGTTGTAGTAGTGGCTCTTGCTGAGCCTACCTCCACCTCCACAGATATCCCTCCCGGTCCATCTACATCCACAACCATTTCTGCTGGTCCATCCACTTCAGCAGGCCCAGAGATTCCATCTTCCCGGGCCCATCCCATTACTACCCACCGGCTGAGCCAGTCACTTCTGAGTATCAATAACTAGTTGCAAACTGCCTCATCCAAGTTGTCCATCCTGACCACCACTGTAGAGGCTCAGTCGGCACCTCCACCTCCATAGGTTCCACAGTCCATAGAGGATGCTCTTAAGGAGATGTTAGACAACCAGAAGAAAATCCTCAACAATCAGAAGAAGCTTGCTTAGGCAGTTGATTCGCACAGCAAAGCTCTTAAGGAGATTGCGAGGGAGCACAAGAAGTTGAGGAAGACGTGGGCCTCCAAGGAGTTCATGAAAGAGCTGAGAGTAGATGTTGACAGACTGAAGGCAGATCACCGGCCTTTAGATTTACTACTCCTGGAACCAGTACCAGTAGAGCAATCCCCAGCCGGAGTAGTCACAGAGGCCTCCCAAGAGGAGAAAGATAATCCCTAGAGCTGATGATGCAGTCATCTAGCTGGCAGACCCACCGAAGGCTTCCTCCAGTCAGCCACAGGATGCACTTCCAAGTCCAGGCCCAGGTCCCAGCAGCAGAGCAGCAGGACACAGGGAACCAATCTGAGGTTCCCGAGCACATTGAGGACCCTGGGCCACTCAGGAGCCCATGAAGACAGACAGGCCATAGGAAGTTTTCTTATATCCTTATTCCTTTCTCTTTTTGATGTTTTATTTTGACTAGTTGGCATTGGGGACAATGCCAGCTTTCATTTGAGAGGGTAGGCCCTACATTTTGGATGAATGTATATATTTGACATTTTTATGCTTTCTTGATTTTTCATCTTTGGGTTGTATATAATTTTTAACATTTAGCTACATTTCTCGCACTTTTATTTTACTTTAGGTCTGTATATAAAGTTATGGTACATTGTAGATATTCATCCCATCTATGGTATATTAGACAAATCCCCTCTTGTATATATTCATTTTACTTTCCACAACTTTTTCATTTTTAGCTTCTTATTTGTTATTTGTAGCTTCTTGTTTTTAATGTTTACAATAAGCCTTCGATTTTCTTAATGCCACTATTCTTTCCAAAGGTGGAGTGCTGTATGAATCGGGTGGCTCTTCCCAATGATAGATGGCATGACAACCTTATTAAGGGTTTGAGTCCGTTTTTCTTTTTGTTTTTAGTAGTTAATAGTTAAGGGTACCTCGAGCAAAGCTTCACTTGGGCCTAGCACATTTGCCTTTGATCTTATGGTCAAAAACAATTTGTTGTGTGTAGGATGGTAAAAGTCATGACCTTGAGATTCTTGTGTTGGCCGATAATCATCAAGTGGTTTTTCGGGACTATTGTGAGCTTAAATCTTATCTGAGGTTGTTGTGGGCCCCCGGCTCTGTGCCTTTAGCGATCCCATAGCTTGTGTGGTGAGTAATCATATTGCAAGTCCATGTCCCGAGCCATTGGTCTAGAACTTGCCCTGAATGTTTGTTGAGGCGAAATCCTAAGTGAATTTTGACTTGAGTCATGATTATAGGATCTCTTTGGTCCAAATGATAGCTTGAACACTTCCATAACCTACCATTGATAAGATCCCTAGTCAACCTTTTTGAGCCTTAGACCTTTTTCCTTCAAGAACCATGATACAAGCCTATACCCATTCTAAAAGATACTCTCTCTTGGCACCCGATCTTTCCTTTAGCACATGGCAAAAGTGTAAGTTTGGGGGGAGAGACGAGGATTGCAACAAAGTGGCAAAAAGGCACAAAAATAAAGAAAAGTAAAGTCAATGAAAAAGAAAGAAAAGCAAAAAGACAAAAAGAAAGGTCAATGTGAAAAAAAAAAAAAAGCGATTCAAAGAAAAGCAAATAATAGAAGGTGTGGAAAGTTGAAAAAGGAGAAAAGGTTTGAAATGCATAAGAAAAATGACAGTGTGTCTCTCTAACCCCTTAGAAAGAAGTGAAATGACTCAAAGAGTCAAGTGAATGGATGCCAAATGAATCAAAAGAAGTACTTAAGGGAAGATGGAACCTACTTAGACCAAAACATTTCCTACCCTGATCCAAAAGCCTTCACAATATCTCCACAAAAGCCCTATATGATCTTGAGTTGAATGAAGCTTACATTAGTGGATATTCACATAAGGGGCAAGCATTTGGTACCTAGACCCGGACTTGTGGCTTTTTCTTGAGAGAGATGAGTGAATTTCCATTATCCTCGTTCGGAGTGCCACTATCTTAAAGGTGAGGATTGTTTAGGGAGAGATGAGGATGTGTGATTTTGGGTTCCACAATGACCAAAGTAATAGAAAAGAGTTCTTTGATATGTTGAGTCAATTCCTGATGCTCTTGTGTCACACTTAATCCATGGTGTTTCAAGGATTAAAAGTTGTTAATGATTCATTTGTATTGAGGACAATTGTTAGTCCCAATTGATGCTAGATGAGGTTACTTTAGGACATCTGAAAATTTCTTGGATGTTCCCTCAAGGGGTGGGTCTTATTTTGTTTGCTTGAGGACAAGCAAAAGCTTAAGTTTGGGGGAGTTGATAACTAGGGATTTTGACGCATTTTATACTCCTTCTTGCTTATGCTTTGATTAGAAATTCATACAAAATAGTCCCAAAAGGGCTCACAAGTTGTACTTGATTGCAGGTTCAATCAATAAAAGGACAAGATGTCAAATATCAGCTCAAAAGGGGTGAAACTTGCTCAAGTGCCAAAGATAAGACAAGCTCAGGCAAAACAGGCCCAGTGCGGCCGCACACCACTTTGTGCGGTCCGCACTAGGAGATTAAGAAGTGGATTTCCAGGTCAAGAGGCAGTGCGGCCGCACTACCATTTAGTGCGGTCCACACTAAGATCAACGTGGTTGCAGTCAATTCTCTGCGGTCCACAGTGAGGAGAATAAGAGAGTTGTAATTTCTCAATGTCAAGCCAATGCAGTTCGCGGTCCATTTTACGCGGACCGCACTAAAAGCCTCCGCGGCCGCAGTCCATTATCTGCGGTCTGTGATGTCAAGGTTCAAAGAGCTGTTTTTCAAGTCCAAATCCCTAGTGCGGTCTGCAGTCCATTTTGTGCGGTCCACACTAACCCCGCAAGGGCTTTTTTGTCCATATTTAGCTTCTTTTTTCATTTTTTAGGGTATCAGATATTGTAATTAAGCAACTGCACTCGTGGGTTCAAGATTCTTAGCTATTTTGGGCACTTTTAGCTACTTTTAATCATTGAATCTTTGTGTTTAACTTAGTGATTAATTAATATGAGTTTATCTTCATTTATTTATTGATTTTCTTCTTTGATTATGAGTAGTTAGACCCATACGCTAGGGTTGTGGCTCAACCCTAGTGTGGGTAATTGATGGGTCTTGTATTTTAGGGTGAATTGACAATGGGTGTTTGTTATTTGGGCCAATTTCATGGTAAATTGCTGAATTAGTGGTTGCAAACACTAGTTTGTGTTGAGTTGACTTGAGCTCTTCTTGAGAAAGAGAGCCTAAGTCTCCGAAATTGGTCCAACAAGAAATTGGGTCGTACTCAAGAGATTGATAGCCCCAATTAAAAGGTTAAACCTCGAGAGAGTAATACCCGACCTGAACCCTAGTTGCTTATGCAAATTTGCATACCCAATTGGTCTTGAGAAAGTTAATTTGGGAAAAATCATTCGAACCACCGAGAGGTGTAGAGGGGGTAAAATCGTGCAATGGTTATACCATACTCCCCAAATATGTCAAACGTGTATTAGACTCAAGTACCCATCAATTTACCACCTAGGAGGAAGTCACTACCCTAGTGCCTTTTAAACCTATTTGAACAATTCGTAGCATTATAACTTTTAGCATAATTTAGTTGCAATTACCATTTGTAGTTTGATAATTGTAGAAATAAACAAAAACCCCAAAAATGAATAGAATTGGGGTGTTCATGGTTCGGTTTAGATCAGTTTTTCCCTAAAAGAAACCAAACCAAGTCAGTCAATTTTTCAAATATTATAACCAAACCAAACCAATTAACTCGGTTTTTCTCAATTCGATTTATGTCGGTTTTTCCGTTTTTTCGATTATTTGTCGGGTTTTTTCTTAAATATAAGACATACACTACCAAACACATATTCCGGCGACCACATTTTTAATGTAACACTATCAAATCAATTGCCCTTTAAGAAATCTTTTATTTACCAAGATATATTGATGATAATTGAATCAAATAGTGATGAATAATTTAAGGACTCAATTAAAAATATGTTATTTTTTACACAAAATGGATTCTTACACTAAACAAAAGAAAACTACTAATCAAACTAGAATGTAAAGGTAAAGAACTATATTAAAAGTGCAAAATATTAACATTTACCACAATTTTTTTGAAACTTTGTATAACAATGTACATATATATAGGTGTAATAATAAATTTGAAATAGATACCCCTATAGTCATTTTTTTTTTTCTGATTAAAACCAAAACCAAAAATTTGATCTATTTTTAAAATTCAAAACCAAAACCAAACCAAACCAAAAAGTATCGGTTTTTTTGGTCGATTTGGTTTGGTTTTCAGTTTGGTCCAATTTTTCAGGTTTTTATGAACACACCTAGAATATAAGTGTAATTTAGAACACATACATAACTCTACACTAGATAGATACTCGATTCCAAATTCTAGCTCTTTGTGGATATCGATCCCGACCCTAAATCGGGTAAAAGCTGTTGCGACCCTCTCTCGCTACTTAATTAGCAGTGCGGAGTAGGCCGTGATCAGCAGGTTGTAACCAAGTGATCTCTGGTATGGTACCACTTGACCTTGGGGTCTAACATTGCCTAAATTATTCCATTGTATCTATTGATGGGTTGGTCTCCAAGGTTGTTGGCCATTCTGTCTTTGTCCTCCATTGTAGTTAGACGCATAATTCATATCCTCACTATACCCATGAGATTTATGTTCACCACTCCACGAGCAAATATATGGTTAGGGCTAGGCGTAATTTGGTAAATACCGAATTGTCGTACCAAAACCAAAAATATTGGTATTTGGTATACTGTATTTTGGTATTTGGTATGTTATTTGGTTTAAGTTTTAAAAAAATTGGTATTATGTATGGTATTTGGTATTTTAAAATAAATTACCAAAATACCGATACCGCACCGAAATATATATTATATTAGACAAAACACATATTATCAATTATAACATAAATATAAGAAATCTAAAATTTTACTTTCCTTTATTCTCAAAGTTCATCAATTAACTCTAAACAAGTAACAAGACATTTCTAATGATCAACTATCCTTTTATGTACAATTTTTACTATTTGGATCGATATTTACCAGTTTTGGACAAAAATTTTGTCATCAAACATTTTCAGTTTTGTATTTTTGTGTACTTTAATTAAGAATATTAGAGTGTATGGCTCTATGCACTAGTTAGTATTCAAATCGAATAAATCGAAGTTACCGAACCAAATAAACCGAAATCGAAAGAAGAAAAATCGAACCATACTGAATTTAATTAAGTACAGTATTGTTATAGGATTTTAAGAAACCGAATACCCAAAATACCGAATCAAAATATTTAAATATTGTACCGTACCGACCAACGAACACCCCTATATGTGGTTGATTAACACATATTGTGTATAATCCCCCATTTGTTGTATCCGCGATGTGGACCTGATTTATGCCCATCTCATGGATCTTCTTAGACAAGAAACTCATATGTGTCATAAAAGTAGCAATATTTTCGGCATTAGTGTTATTCGGATCAAGTGCTAGTGAATGAATTATAGGAGTGATTGGTGCATCTCGAGTCTGCCAGCCTGAATTTTGAGCCATCTTATCTAGAAGTTGTCTTGCTTCAGTAAATGATTTGCTCATAAATGCTCCACCAGCCAAAGCATCAACATTAGCCTTTAAACTGTCAGCAAGCCCTATGTAAAACCTCTGCCCCAACATCTATTCTGGAATATAATGATGTGGACACTTTACTTGAATCCCCTTGAACCTTTCCCATGTTTCCTGTAAGTTTTCGATTGGATTTTGCTTGAATTTTAGGATCTCATCAACCTGCTTTGCCGTCTTATTTGGTGGAAAAATTTATTTAAAAATTGTTTGACTAGTTCGTCCCAAGTAGTAATGGAATTGGTGGGGAATAAATTCAACCAAATTTGTGCTTCTTCGGTTACTAAGAATGGGAACTAGAGCAATCTGATTGCTTCTGGTGTCACATTTGGCTGCCTCTGAGTAACACATATTGACAAAAAGTTTCTCAGGTGTTGTTGTGATCTTCAAATTCCTTTTCTAAGAACCATTCCTTATTTTGCAATAAATGCAGCATATTGCTGGTAATCTAAAAGCTCTCGGCTTGTATCTGTGGGACTGCAATTGATGTTGCCAAGTTTGTCAGTTGTGGACTAAACCCAATCATATAGAGCGACTTCTGGCACAAGAGGAAAAACACCTGGATTATGGTTGTTGTTATTATTTAGATTTTTGCCCTTCAGTTCCAAGTTCAAGTTGATCTTGTTGCCTCAGTGATTGCTTGTATTTCTTGTTTTCACGATTTAACGCCCTGAATGCTCGCTCGGTTTCCGAAAAAGCTTCAAAAAGTTCACCAATCTTCGAGGGCTTTCTAGGCATAAACCTACACCCAACGAAATCAAATAAAAAAAATTCAACTTCAAACACTTAGCAATTTTATTTTAGGCAAAACAGTCTCTTGGCCACTTAAACTTGCACCTGATTGCCATCCCGATAAAAGAACTTACAACTTTCCCATTTGAACACGTCAACTCGTACATATATGAACTAGTAAGCACCTTTGACCATTGACTATTCTTATGTGGCAAGAACACAAGTGACATGGACAAAGTGTGTGCATCTCACATAATTAGTGTGTGTGACTAAAAAATTTCTAAAATCAGGAAAAAAATAATAAATTAAAAAGAAAGAAAGAAATGCCCCCATCCCATCCCTTTCTTTTCCAGTACACCCTTTCCCCCCTTCTTCCTCCACCACTGTCCGCCAACCCCCCAACCAATACATCCATTTTCTTCGTCTTACTTCCAAATCAAACCCAACAGTTTTACTGTGACAAGCACCCTTCAATTTTCTCCCAAGATATTATTCCATAGAAAGTCAAGGGTATAGATGAGAGGATATTAGGAATCCAAAACTTGCATGCTAATTTTTGAATTAGGCAAAAACAAAATAAAAATTAATTTTGGAACTCCAGAAGAAAATCAATGATGACTTCAGAGTGGGGAGAATTATGGTGTAGTTTTATGGTGTTCTATGTCGTTGTTCGTCGGTGAAGTGGAGGTGGCGGCCGTTGGAATTTTTTGATGGTCAAAACATAAAAATTCTATGCCTAATCGAATTTAACAGAGATAAGGAGAGAAGTAGAAAAAGAATGAAGGAAGCTCACTAATTTCTTAGATTTGGGGTTTGGTCGAAGGCTTTTCTGGCAATATCTTCTTTTACTAGTTTGGGGGGGAGGTGTAGAAGAAAGTAAAAAAAATAAAATTTTGATAAATTAATTTTAAAAAGCAACCCACAAATAACACATGTCAAGTAATAAACTGTCTAGTATATGACGTGTTTGACACGTTAGCGCAATTGATATACAACCTCGATTGGATGTGTTTATTAGTTTTTAATCTATCAAGTTGAGGTGTTGAAAAGGAAAAATTGTAAGTTTGTTTACCGGGTTGGCAATTGGGTGCAAGTTTAAGTGGCCAGGAGGCCATTTTACCTTTATTTTATCAACTAAAACTTAAACTATTAGCTCCCCAGCAACGACGCCAAAGTTGATGACGTCCAAAATACACCTCCATAAAAGATATGCTACGGTCGTATGCAACATAATCTACCCAACTATGAGTCCGGGTCGAATCCCACAGGGAGCTATGAAGCGTTCTAGTTGAATCAATTTCTAAATAATCTAAGTTGAACAAAGAGGGACAAATATACTTGGATTTTGTGTCTATTAACTAATTAATTAGATTCGACTAACTAACAACAAACTAAACTAGAAGTCGAGAATAACTTAAGAAATTTGTAGATGATAAAAAGGCCTAAGGTAGAGAATCCCCCAATCACCAGGCTAACTCTGAGTGAAATCTTGAAACTTTGTTTGACAATATTCTATCAACCTTGGACCTAAGATTGTCCGCTAGAGTTTTCCAACTACTAACAACACCATTCTTGAACTATTTTTCCTAAAATAATCAAGAGAGTAAACTCGTCCAATTCTAGGTCACAGTCGAGTCGTGATGTCCCCATAACGATTCTAAACCAGGTTAAGTAATTCCTTAATTCAACCCGAAGTAGTATTGATTGTCTGACCCAACCTTGTAATTTCCTTCTACAAGAATAATTGAGAATGAGGTTAACTACTATCAAAATATGGAGAATTATTCCAAATATTAGTCTACCATGTAGTTTCCAGCATGTCTCCTTTGTATGCCTGGATTTCCACAATAATCATAGTGCAGGTGATCTTTATTGGAAGTGAACGCCTTTGGTTGTTCATGAGACACAGCTAACCCGGACTTCTCCATTGGTGCTGAATAAAGCATGACCTCTCGTCGGTTCTCTTCTTATTGAACATAAGAGTATGCATCCTCAAGAGAAGAAAAAGAAACTTTATAGTGAACTTGAACCCTGATATGACCATTCTTGATTCAAACTGACCAGAAAATTATAGACCCTTTCCTTTTCAATCAATCATTAAAAGAGAACTGTATTATTAGTATAATTTGCTTGGAGATTCTTATAGTAGTCAATCTCCTGCCATAACTCGCTTAACTCAAAATAATAATCAGTGATAGTCATCTCACCTTGCTTAGTCGCATGAATTTTATTTCGAATTTCAAAAATCTGGGCATCATTTTCCTTGCGAGAATAAGTGTGCTTGGCTGAATTTCAGATTTCAGTAGTGTCTAGCAACAAATATTGTTTAGAAATTCGAAGGTGCATAGTATTGAAAATCCAAATCATAACAAAGGAATTATCATAATCCCATTGACTATAGGTAGCATCAGTTACAACAAGTTGTTTCTTTTCTCCAGTAACATAACCAATCATTTCCTAGATTTAGTAAACAACAAACAAGCTCTTGACCAGGCAAGATACGAACCAGCACCATCTAATTTTACCATACTAATACCATGTGGAATAGAATTATTATCTACATAATTATTGTTATCTACTATTTTTGAGTCCTTTATATTTTTGTATAATCTGAAGCACAAAAAGAAATTTCATACTATAATTTCTAAACAGAAGAACCTGGTAACCCAAACACAGCCTTCAAAATTTGAAAAAAATATTCCTGGATCTAGCTGATTATGCCGGACTTGTCTTCTGGTGTTCGAAAAAATCTAAAACTAGTTTGGGTAAGTCGTACAGTAGGTATAATCCTTCTAGTGATTTTGTATAAAACTAGCAGAGGGTGAAAAAAAGGCTTCAGATAGAAACTTTAGCAAGAAAACTGCTCCCTGTTTTAATTTATACGAACGCATTTGACTCGGCACGGAGTTCAAGAAAGAAATAAAAATTTTAAACTTGTTGTATAAAATGAGGCATATATATATATTTTATGTGGCTATATATTATTGCACAAAGGTAAATTTTTCTCAAATATGGAAAGGTTCATTCTTTTTGGCACGGATTAAAAAGGAAATAGGTTCACGTAAATTAAAAAGGGAGTATAAGATATAGAGAATTAGAAAACTGACCATAGTGTTGTAGAGGGAGAAAACTCACCTCAAAGGACAGCAATGGCTCTAATACCATGATGAAATTGAGAAGAAGAGGAGGCTTCTTTGTATTTCAATGTATTTTACATCTTACTGATACATGCCTTTATATAAAAGTTCTACAACTATTTTAGGAAAGTAAATAAATAAAAATAATGAGAGAATATTCAGCTACGATACAATCTTCTGACAATCAAGATATTAATTACAGATTTGATTATCTGATTCTTCTCCTATAATTAAGCTGGTCAACAATATACAAATGTATCTTTCCATTTTATGAGATGCCATTTGATTGGGCACAAAGGAAATTAAGATGTTACTTGCACCCAAGGATATAGTTTAATGGTTAATGAAGTGAGTTGAGAGCAACGAGGTATTAGGTACAAAGAGGAGGTAAAAACACTAGGTGATTTCTCTCCATTTGCTCAAGCCTTGGTGACAGAATTACCCGGTGTATGTGTTGGTGGGAGATAGCAGGTACAACATGAAACTTGTCGAGGTGCGCACAAGCTGGCCCGGACACCATGATTGAAAAAAAAAAATATGAATGTTACTTGATTAGTATACATTAGTAGGAGCAGTAGAAGGATATATTACATATATATTGAAAATTTATCTTGGTTGGAGAGCAAATTTAAATTCTAAAAGTTCGTAGGAACTATAATAACTTTATTTGTAGAATTTTGGAATATTTTAGGACATCATAAAATGGAATATCTCATATGGATTGCGATAGAAGCCGTAGTATCTAAATTACTAATGAGTTAATCGTAGTGTTTTTCATTCTAACAGCCTTGAAATTCTTAGGCAAGGTAACCTAAAATATTTATTGCAGAACACATAGAGGGAATTCTAATCTGGTAATGGAAGAAAAAAGAAAAGGGGCATGAGGGGGCTAGTATATTTTACAAAGTTCATCACAGAACACAAAAGAAGAAGGTTACTCTTGCAATGAAAGAGAAAATGGGCAGGGGGCTAGTGTAATTTTAAGAACTGGGGGGGTCCTCTTGAATTATGATAAATAGAGAGGAGATTCAACTTAACTATACATTGATAATACGGAAAAGGTCCAAATATGCCCGTGAACTATTCGAAATAGGACAAATATACCCGTCGTTTATAGTTCGGCCCAAATATACCCAAACGATCCAATAGTTGGGCGTATATGCCCTTATTTGACGGAAACCGGATTTTGTTTTCTTTTTTTAATTTACGGAAAAGGTCCAAATATGCCCGTGAACTATTCGAAATAGGACAAATATGCCCGTCGTTTATAGTTCGGCCCAAATATACCCAAACCGTCCAATAGTTGGGCATATATGCCCTTATTTGACGGAAACCTGGTTTTATTTTCTTTTTTTAATTTATTGATACTAAATTAACCAAACCCAACTTGAAAATAACCCACCCGACCCGACCCATGTCCTATTTTGATGGGCATATTTGTCCTATTTTACATAGTTCACGGGCATATTTGTCCTATTTTGTATAGTTGACTGGCATATTTATCCTATTTTGCATATTTGGGTGTCATTATTAGATTTATGGTTAGTTTTATGTTTTGAGGGAAGACTTGAAAATATGATTGTAATTGTTTATGGTTGTAATTGTTTGTGGTTGTAATTGTTGTATTATTTAGATGCATTGTATTATAATGATGGGACAAAAATTGTTGTAATATGCATTGTATTATTTCTGATATGTTTGGCTTTTCCAACATTTGATGAAATTTTGTCACCAATTCATGATTATATTTCATTTCAGTTACAAAAGCCAATTAACATGAACTAAAATATTTCATTTCAATTAATTATATTCATGATTAATTATGAATGTGCATTATGTAACAGAAAAGTTAATCATGAAATGAAATGAAAAGTGCATTATGTAACAGAAAAGTTAATCATGAAATGAAATGAAAAGTCAATTGGCTTTTGTAACTGAAATGAAATATAATCATGAATTGGTGACAAAATTTCTTCAAATGTTGGAAAAGCCAAACATATCAGAAATAATACAATGCAAATTACAATAATTTTTGTCCCATCATTATAATACAATGCATCTAAATAATACAACAATTACAACCATAAACAATTACAATCATATTTTCAAGTCTTCCCTCAAAACATAAAACTAACCATAAATCTAATAATGACACCCAAATATACAAAATAGGACAAATATGCCTGTCAACTATACAAAATAGGACAAATATGCCCGTGAACTATGTAAAATAGGACAAATATGCCCATCAAAATAGGACATGGGTCGGGTCGGGTGGGTTATTTTCAAGTTGGGTTTGGTTAATTTAGTATCAATAAATTAAAAAAAGAAAACAAAATCAGGTTTCCGTCAAATAAGGGCATATATGCCCAACTATTGGACGGTTTGGGTATATTTGGGCCGAACTATAAACGACGGGCATATTTATCCTATTTCGAATAGTTCACGGGAATATTTGGACCTTTTCCGTTGATAATATAAAGAGAAAAAGTGTATTTATCATCCATTAGGAAACTAATAATCATATCAGTATTAGGACTGCTTATGAGACCATGACACTTACTATCTATCAATTCTTTTTCGGATGAAAAGGTAAAGATTGTACACCAAACATGTACTATCAATAATAGGTTGTGTGAATTATATATTTTGAATCTCTCATTCTACCTCTTCATTATCTTCAGCTGCTGACAATATTTCTGTTGTGTTCAACTGACCTTCTTTGCTCTGCTACTTATGACATCTTTGTTTTGGTCATGCATTTTAAATCCGTATAGCTCAAGCATGAACTATCAGTTAGACCCTCTTTTGTGAGTTGGTCATATACTTGGTTATTCGATAGTTGTTACTCCCTTAAACGATCCTGGAAAATGGCATGCACTCATCTGTTACGTGGATTTTCCTGCCCATATGGTATTTTTTGAAAAATAAAATATATTTTATACCTTTTTAAGTGTGTTACTTATTTAGATAATCTTTTTCTAACAATATTTATAATAAAACTTGGTTAGAACTGCATTATTTAAGCTAGTTTTTTTTTTATTTGGCTAAAATAATAAAGTTTTAGTTCATGTTTTTGAATTTGACCTAAAAATAAAGATTCGCACAGTTGAATTAAATAGTCAAGCTCAAGGCATCTAAAAAGATATAAAAATACATATTTTGATTTTTATTAATTTTGACTATGATTTTTTATATAGCTCTAAATTATGGAGCTCTAGATTTATTTTTTTACAGATATTATCGGAAAAAATAAAAATACACAATTAAAATAAATAGTCATTGCACCAAAAGAAGAAATAAAAAGAGTTTACAATTGCAAGTTCATTATTTTGGCTTTACTTTTTTATTTGGTAAAAAATAATGGAGTTGTAGCCATTTTTTTATTGATTTGACTCGAAAATAAAAATACACAATTAAAATAAATAGACATTATATTAAATAAAACAAATAATAGAAAATACACAACTAGTACTCTATTATTTTTGCTAAAATTTTTCTATTTAATTTGGCCAAAATAATGGAGTTCCAACCAAAATTTTATAAATTTTGGCCCAAATAAAAGGAATAAATATGCAGTTGGAACAAATAGACATTATATCTATTAAAGAAAATAAAAAGAATAAAAGTTAAAGTAAAGTCTATATTATATGTCAAGATGAAGAAGAAGAAATACATAGTTGTAACAAATAAATTATTATACATGATTATATGTAATTAAAAGTTAAAAAATAAATTAACTTGTAAGTTGATTTTTTTTTAATTTTTCTTTACTCTCAAGCGGTTAAAAGAGAGTGCACTCACACCCTTTATTATATCAGTGTTCAAAGAGGCAACGACTCTCAAAAGGTAAAGTTCAAAAGGATAATTACAACTATAAATAATTTAATAATATAACTAATATTTCGTGTCAAATTTAGGGAGTCTTCTAAGTATTCGACCTTTTCATTATTAAAAAGTACATTAGCCGTTGAATCGAGATGCACGAACTGATCTTTGAGATTGTTCAAGTATTTCGTGTCGGCAAGTGGTTGGGGGTGATATAAATCTGCGATACAATTGAAAATTGTCTCCCTTGTTGCCCACGAAAATGCAAAAAGTTTAGCTCTCATACTACCTCTATTCTAATAAAATTCAATCTCTGCCCACCTTATTTTCCGAAATTGCTGACTCGATATTGGTAGGATTCAAGTCCTTGTTTTGACTTCCAAAAGCAAATTTTCTCCCAAAAACTGATTTTGAGAAAAATAAAATATTGAAAAGATATGGTCTGAATTTTATGCAGCTAATGCGTAATATTAATTGATACATAGACTTGATTAAAAGTGGTAAAAAAATTGGATTATGATGTGAAGTTTAATGTATGTATGGATGTCGACACGACATGAAATCATATACTCCCTCCGTTTCAATTTATATGAACTCATGCATTTGACTGGGCATCGAATTTAAGAAAAGAAAGAAGACTTTTGAACTTGTGATTTAAAATGAGTCATATATATTTTATGTGGTTATAAATAATTGTATAAAGATAAATTATTTACAAATAGTGAAAGAAAAGACGTGCCGTTCGACCAAATTTCCAACTAGAAATTTCAGAAAAAGAGTATCAAAAGATTAATGGCAATAAATTCTACCTATGCTGTTTTAGACACCTTTCCAGTAGTAATAAGCAATTACAGAGAAATATAATAAATGATACAAGTCCTACGTTACATGTTGAAATTCTCTAAAAGCTAAGCTCGTGTGTAGCAAAGAGGGCCATTTAAAAATTTGTTTGAAGTCGACTAGCAGTCGCTTTTCCTCAAAAAGGAAAAAACGTGTTCAAAAGCTTTACTTCAATTTCAGTCCACCGTCGGTTCCATTTTCCATTTTATTATTATTATTATTATTATTATTATTATTATTATTATTATTATTATTATTATACCAAAACTGAGAAATTCATTATTGTGGCGAATATACGAGGAGTCACAAGATGTTTGACTTGGTTTGTAGTCAAGCTTGTACTATATCATTAAGGCTTTAACTTAAGTTTAATAACTGAACAATATTAAATAAAATATAACATAATTATAGCAGTAAACCAAATATTTCATATTTGGCCAAAGAAAATTTACGTTCAATAATTAACTATTCAAAAATAGACCATTGACCGAGAATCACGTCTAATTATTGTTCCAAGAATCTCTCTCAAGAATCATGCCTAGAGTAAAAATAGACCCCCAATAATTCCCTTCCTTTCGGGGATTCTTTATTTTTTTTAAGGCAAAAAAGAATAAAGATTTCTTTTGAAAACTCTACAAAATTCTTAAAATATATATCATGTGTAATATATAAATATACATGTGATGTGCATAAAATACATATTTGTATATTGATATTATATATATATATATATATCATGTGTAATATATAAATATACATGTGATGTATATTTATATATTATACCATGTATATGTAGTATATAATATGTATTTTAAGTGCATCACATGTATTTTTATATATTATACTTAAAATATATTGTAATATATAATGTGTATAAAGAACTAGGTATTTAGTATATAGAGATTTAAAACATTAAAAAAAGGAATAAGAAGAAGATTAATCCTCAAAAAATTGAGAGATGGTAGAATTGGAATATTTTTTGAGAAATTACTACTCCCTCCGGTCCAAAATAAGTGATTTTTAGCATATTTCTTGTGGTCCAAAATAAGTAATTTTTTCAGATTTCAAGAATGAATTAATTATTTTTTTCCTACATTGTCCTTGGAGTAAATAGTGTTGGAATATGTGTCAGGAGTGTTTATGTGAGATAGTAAAGGTTAATATGGTCAATTCAATTGTTAATTAATGCTAAAAGGTGAATTTCTTAATCTGTGTGAAAACATCCAAAAAATCACTTATTTTGGACAGGAGGGAGTATAACTTTATGAAAGAGAGAGAAGGTACCAAATTAATAATATTGACATAATAAATGTAAGGATAGAAACAGATTGCTTATTTTGTGGAGCAATAGATTTTAATTAACGACATAATCCTTCAGCTTTGCTAAAAAGGTAAAAAAAAAATCTATTATATTTGAAATAAACAAAGAATGCTATTATTTATGAAAATAATCTTTAAATAGAGAGCAGTGGTGTAAAAATCTCTTGTTTTATTAAAACCTTCTAAACCTAATCTGGATGCTCAGAGTTTAAGACTTTAATCCTCTGTCATATCGATTTGTTTTTGACTTTCAACTTATAAACCCTGCATTTGATTGGCTAATGCATTTCACAGCATACTATTAAACTGATATAATTGAGAAACAATTAACCAATATAAGAACAATTAAAAGGGCCGTTCAATACTTCAATCGAAGAATTATTCAGAGCCACCATAATGAAACATTTTACTATCCCACCATGTGGACCCAGACTAAGTTTTCATTTTAGTGCACCTTATAGTTGAACAACTATTTGAAAATATAAGTTAGTACACATGAAAATTGCAAATAATTTTTATATTATCAGTGCAATTTAATCAACTTCACATATTATTATTTTCTCCAAGTTATCCATCAATAGAGTTACATGCAACTGGTTTTTAGTAATCTGTGTAAATATATTTTACTATTGAGTGCATATAATTTGATCTTTTTGTAACTAGCTGCACACACATATATATATATATATATATATATATATAGAAAGTGTGCTGTCTTTTTCGGGATAATTTCACGGATGGTTATTGAACTATCTTTTAATTTCAGTAAAGTCATTCAATTTTTTTTGATCACTTAAAAGTAACTAAACTTTGTCATTGTAACTTAAAAATCATTTTGCGTCAAACTTCCAACATAAATAATTATGAATGTACATTATGTAATAGAAAAGGTAAAAACTTTATAGTATAGGATAATTATTTTAAATTAATGTGGAATTTAATTTTTTTTTTAATCGAAACCCATTTGGAGTTTGGGTCAAGTTATATTAAAGTAGGCATGGATCTTAAAATGGGTATGACCCATTTAAGTTAATGTGGCATTTTCTTTGAATTTTTTTTATTAAAATACATGCCACGTCATATTTATGTTGGAAGTTTGAGGCAAAATAATTTTTAAGTTACAATAAAAAAGTTTAATTATTTTTAAGTGACAAAAAATAATTAAATAACTTTACTAAAATTAAAAGATAGTTCACTGACCATCGATAAAATTACCCCATCTTTTTCAAAACAATGAGCTCGTCATCACAAACTTTACACAACAATACAACAACATCAATTTCCACCAATTAATATGATAACAACTGGCAGATAGCAAAGCCAGAGGTGTGACAAAGTAGGGGTGTACAAATGAAACCGATAAACCGCACCAACCCGATAATTCGAGTCAAACCGAAAAAAAAAACCCGACTATGGGTTGGTTTGATTTGGTTTGGTGTTGTGAAAAAAAACCCGACCATAATTGGTTTGGTTTGGTTTTAACTAAAGAAAGTCAAACCGAAACCAAACCAACCCGACATTACATATATAGAAATTATAGATATATTTAATATATAAATATACTTATTGTGATGTAATTTATAAATATTTCAAGATTTCATAATTTTATTTTTTGAGGTATTATTTCAAGGTTGGACTTAGAACTTTTGAATGTTCCAATAAGTTTTATAGCCATTAACATTAGTAAATTAAATAGTGCTAACAAAAGCCCAAACCAAAATCAAATCAATATTAATGCTAACAAAAGACATTTAATTCAATATTACGAACGAGAATGTATTGAATATCTATGTTTTGTTTTGCAATAATTTAGATAAAAATGCATAACCTATTTTTATTTTTTCTTTAGCATTTAGTCATGTATTTAATACTCCCTTATTTTAGCATGATTTAGTAATCTTAGATTATGTTTATTTTTATTATGGCTTTTTAATTAGCAATCTTTATATTACATAATTTTATTGTCTTTATTGTTGAATATTTTAGGATAATGCCATGACATATCATATTTTGTATTATTTTATTGGAAAATACTTTATATAGTTGTATCTTATTCGGACTAAAGAAATATTTTGAGCATAATTTATATGTTTTGTTCTACAAAAATTTTACGGGAAAAAAATCCGAAAAAAACGAAAATCCGAGAAAACCCGAGAAAAACCGAGAGTGAAAAACTCGAGTTTTATTGGTTTTGTTTGGTCTTTAGATTTAATAATCCGACATAATTAGTTTGGTTTGGTAATTGTAAAATCCGAACCAACCCGACATATGTACACCCCTTGTGACAAGTTGTAATTTGAACAGGGTTTTTCCTCTTAAAATTGGACGGTAGACGCTCCAAAAAAAAGAAAAAAGAACTTTACTCCAAACTGATGTCGACTCAACACTTTTCTTTTATAATGAATTTCAGTAGATGACACATAACAACTATTGTCATGACAGGATATATATCCTTAAACGACGAGTGGGAGTTTCTGCGTTTGCCGTTGTTTTTTTTTATTAGAATAGCGCCGAAATTTGGATAGCAGCAGAGCAGCTAACCCGTGATCTAATTAGGAATATAGGAAATGTGAATCATATGCTTTTTTTAAAGTACGAACGTCCTTACTATTGGCCAATTATATATCATGTATCCGGGACTTTTTTGATCCACATCTAATTCAGATTCATGCCGCACAGAGTGTATCGCTTTAGTGGGTAAAGCGATTTAGGAAATTTTTATTCCAAAGTTTCAAATATAAGACTTTTAGTTAAGAATAAAGAGTCAGATTATATTCAGGGGCAAAGGAAGAGTAGAATGTGGGTTCAAACAAACCCAATAGCTTTACTTAAACCTTGTATCTTGTATTAGAAAATTTATAAAACATGCATAAATATTTAATTCCGAACGCAGTAACTAAGACAAACAATGAGTTCAGTAATAAATTCAGAATCCATAAACTTCAAATCACAGTTCCGCCTCTGATTATATTTATTTTACTGCATCTCTTATACTTCTAGGGATTGTTTGGTTGGAAAGAAGTTATCGCAAGATTAGTTATCCCGGGATCAGGGGCGGCTCAATAAGTTTGGTGGCCTAAAGTTAAGTTTTAACGAGAGGCCTTAAATTAAAAAAAAATTAATATTTATTTTTATTTGAAGTCTATTTGCTAATATTTTGATGTGTAAAGTTGTAAATAATTTTCTAAAATCTATCCGTTTTTTATTTAGAACAATTAAAAAGACAACAACAAGACCCAGTAAAATCTCACTAGTGGAGTCTGATGGTAGTGTGTATGCAGACCTTACCCCTACACGAGGGACTAGAGAAGTCGTTTCCGAAAATGGACAATTAAAGAGAGAAAACAATAATATTCATGTCAAACCTATTCCACAATTTATTCACTCCTAAAGAATGTAGGAAAATATCAACATTACCAAGTTTTTACAGAAACAGTAAATCAATCACAATTTAAAATATTATCTTTTTTAACTATAAAGAGCCTTTCTACCTATAATACTTAATACAAATTTACCTAAGTATACTACTGTGGGTTAAATTTGGGGCCCCTAAAAGGGTGAGGCCTAAAGCAAATGCTTTAGTTGCTGAGATATATTATGAATATGGAATGTTGTAGATTTTTAAAAAGTTGCATTATATGTAAATGTAATAATCTAAAAGTAGTTGCAACTCATTTAAATAAGTGTGAAATAAGTTGTATTCTATGTAAATTCCTCAAATTGAAATCATAGTTTTTCAGTATTGTAAATTTCTAACCATATTTCGTAGCAAGAGCTGAACCCGCAAAATTGTATTTAACACTATACTTAAATACTTATCGTATCCGTATTCAACAATTGGATCTTCCTAAGATGCATCGCTAGATGGATTTCAGTAGTTTTAAATGCCAAATCCTCTGGTAAGAGTACTCATCGTGTAATTTATCATTCTTGCCTATTGTCAATTGTCATAAAAAATTTACGAGTTTTGATCTTAAAATCAGCTTTGGGAGCAAATTTGACTTGTGAAAGTCAAAACAGCGACTTCATTCACACCAATATGGAGTCAGCAATTATGGAAATACGGTGGGTACAGATTGATTTTTAGTAGAATACAGGTAGAGAGCCAAAAAAAATATGCATCTTCGTAGTAAGAATGAGTTGAAGGGGGACAACTTTCCATTGTAACGGAGGTTTATAACACCCAGACAATTGCCGACGTGAAATGCGTGAACAAAGTGATGCTCTCCTCGAGCAGTTTGTGCATATCTGGATTCAACAATATGACATATAATTATATCCAATTTTTAGTGTGTTTTCTAGATGATGGTGATGTCCGAGTCAAAGTAGATACATCTCGACTACTTCCGACGACTACTTCGTACTCACTAGCGCCCCATCTATCAAGTTAGCTCACCTGGACTACTGATTTTTAGAAAAGACCACTAGAAGCGACCCTAATTAAATACCCCTTCCACCTTATGTGTTTCTTCTTGAAGATACAAATATAATTTTTTCAGATTTTCAGTTACTTCTATGAAGAACAATGGAGTAATTCATTATTCTTTGACCAACTCATCAAAGAGGTAATTCATTATTTCAGGTACAGTTCATGCTTGAGCCATACGGATTTAAAATGCATCAGCCCAAAAAAAAAAGATTTCATAAGTAGCAGAGCAAAGAAACTCAGTTAAATACAACAGAAATATCACAAGCAGCTGAAGATAACGAAGAGGTAGAATGAAATATTCAAAAATTGTTAGTGGATGCTGAGAGTAAATCCATACATTATTTCAGGTACAGTTCATGCTTGAGCCATACGGATTTAAAATGCATCACCCCAAAAAAAAAAAAGATTTCATAAGTAGCAGAGCAAAGAAACTCAGTTAAATACAACAGAAATATCACCAGCAGCTGAAGATAACGAAGAGGTAGAACGAGAGATTCAAAAATTGTTAGTGGATGCTGAGAGTAAATCCATACATTAAGGAGAGTAGATTCTGAAAGACCAGTTTCATACCGAATTTGTGCAGAGTAGCAAATTTTGGAAGTTGTTGACATGCACTTTTTCACAGATCAGATATATCACGTAGCTATTAACGCATACATCTAGTGCACCCTCACAATTTAAAAACATGCTATGGCATACAACAATAACACAGAAACGCACGAATGCACACAAAGAGAAGGCCAAAAGTTGACTCTTAATTAGTTGTAAAGTACACAAATAATACATACGCAAGGGCCTACTTCACACAGCTGCATGGTGTACCAAAATGGAATTTGAAATTAGCGCTGCCTCAAACTCTTGGAATATGCTTATTCATGTGTCCTTTAACCGTGCAATTAGTTCATCCTGCCAAAATAATTGCATAGTGAGAAAGTTTATTGAAAGAGAATGACATTTCATGTACAGAATAGGCCAAATATTCAACAAAACACATCATAAAAGTAGTCAAGTACAACAACAACGCCGCCTCAATCCCAAACAAGTTGGGGAAAACACATCACACAAGTACTACTTAAAAACTGTATAGTGAATGGATTTACAACAGGCTCTTTAAGGAGAAAAAGTAGAACATATCAAAACCTATCTAAGATTAAAGGATATGCAAATACTTGCCTTCCTTCCTCTCAGTGAAAGACCTTTCTCCTTTAACAGAATCCGTAGTCTCTCAACAGTCATATTTTGTATGTCAGGTGTACGAGTTTTTGAAGTTTCTGCAGGAGTTAAGACAGTTTAATACATCACTAACTATAGATGATAATGCCCATGAATCTATTCTGCAAAAATAAGTAGCTTCAACAAAGACTTCAAAAAGTAGATTTGCACAAGACAGAGTATGAAATTTAACAATGAAGTTCTACCAGATGTGACCCGAAGAAACATGATGTGAGAACATACTATTTCTTGGACCTTTGGAGTCAAATCAATAGACCTCATTTTTTATAAGGGAAATCAATGGACCTCAGTGTAAGTGGTTTCCACGTTCCCAGAGGTTTGGGGAATATGGCACTCAATGTCCCGGAAGGGACATTTACAGAAGTTAGAGCCAAGGCATGTTAATCATTAGAGCTAAGGCATGTTAATCACCTTTTTTCAATGTCACTCAATGTCCCGAAGACACATTTTCTGGAAGAAGCCTGTATTCACCATCTAGTCAAATTAGATATATAAATGTACTTGATGCTTGACAGTAATTCACACGACCTATTATTGGTAGTATATGTTTGGCGTACAATCTTTACCTTTTCATCCGAAAAAGAATAGGTAGTAAATGTTATGATCTCATAAGCAGTCCTCTAACAAGATCTCATAAGCAGACCTAACATTGACATGATTATTAGTTTCTTTATGGATGATAATACGCTTCATCTCATTATGTCATCAATGTATAGTTAAGTCAAATCTTCTCTCTATTTATCATAATTCAAGAGGACCGCCCAGTTCTTAAAATTACACTAACCCCCAGCCCATTTTCTCTTTTATTGCAAGAGTAACCTTCTCCCTTTGTGTTCTGTGATTAACTTTGTAAAATATAGTAGCCCCCCTCCTGCACCTCTTTTTTATTCCATTACAAGCCTAGAATTCTCTCTTTGTGTTCTGTAATTAATATTTTAGGTTAAAATTTATTTCATTACCTTGCCTAAAAATATCAAGATTGACGTTTAAGGTCAACGGAGGCTGTTAAAATGAAGAACACCATGAATGGAAAGAAATCACCTAGTGTTATACCTCCTCTTTGTACCTGTTCTCAACTCACTTCATTGACCACTACGACACATCCTTGGGTGCAAGTAACATCTTAAATTACTTTATGACCAATCAAATGGTCTCATAAAATGGAAGGGTATGTTATGCATATAATACTAATGTTCTCATTTTGTGGACCCAAACGTTTTACCACTAATATTCAAACAATTCAATGAAAGTTTTCAGTTAGAATTTAGGAGTCAAATTTGACAATTTAAACAGATAACGTAATGGAGAGCTAAGGGATGCCCACCTGCTTTATTCTTTTTCAATTTAGCAATAGAATTATGAACCGCAATAATTCAAGTAGTCGACAAGTACATTTTTTATGAAAGACCACTTCGTTTAACAATATTTTTTATTGTACCACAAACAAAGACCATAAATGATGATTAATAATGGGCTAACCTTGGCAAGAGGCAACTTGGTTACTGGTAGTAGCCTTCTTGCTTGATGCCCTACTATCCAATGCTTTTTCAGCAGTCCTGAAAATTAGGTGGTGGCAGTAGATACAACACCGCTAAATTAACTGTACAGAGGTACACTAGTTGGTATAGGATAGCAATAATACTGAACAAACATGGACAATTACCTTTTTCTACCACTGTCATTTGAGGAAATCCCCTTGCCATCCTTTGAACTATAATCACCCCTCTGCTTCTTAAGCATGAGAGACCTAATCAATATGTTTTGCTGGTTTGTCTTAATCAGCTGCTCCTCTGCATAAACAACATTTTGTGAAACATAATTCAATCCAGATTGATGAAGGCAGCAATCTAGCCTTGAAGAAAATGGTAAAATGAGGAAAGCATAGAGTTTATAATCTTAAAAGGAGAAAAAAAGAGAAAGACATTCAAACTGCTTGAATCATCAAGACTCAAGATAGTGAGATATCTCTAAGATATACCAACGATGTACTAGACGAGACACAATGAGAGGATATCACTACCTTACAATGACTTATAACAAAAGTTCATATGCAAAGTCCAAGAAGCCAAACACTAAGCAATAAAATAACCATATGCAGGTAAATCCATTCAAAGGACAAAAAAACAGGAGAATAGAGGCTAAATCAATTTTCACCATAAAAAGAGATTGCTCAGCTAATTCATTTATATAGAAATGCAGCTCCTTTCTTTTTTTTTCTTTTTTTTTTTTTTTGGCAGCTCCTTAAGCAATTCAAAAGGCATAAATATACAGAAACAGACCTGGAGGCGATGTTTCATGATCACAGACATATACCCGCATTCCACCCTGCATAAAGTTTCAAAATAAGTGAAGATCAAAAGAAAATGAAAGAAACATTACTAAACATTTTCCAATATAATCAATTCACCTTGAATAACCAAATTCTTTTACAGCTTACGCTGGTGGGCAGATAAGATGATAGTAAACACGTAAAGAGGCTAAGTCCATATAGACAATATAATCTTACAGAGAAGAAAATCATCATAAGGAAAGACATCGTTGACTGTTACTCTAATTCACGCAGTTTTCAGCATCGCCCTGATAGCCATTCTTTTTGGATGCAAAACCTTAGATATGTAGGCTGGCATTTTATAGTATCCCCACCGAAAGGCAGGCAGGGGCTAGAGCAACTTTTCTATACTAAATAAAGCTTTAATTAAAACATACTACTGTGTGTACTTGTATTAGTATCTCCCTCAACTCTACATCCGATATAATACCTAATTTCTTCTCCATATTTTCTCTTTTTTTATTTCTACTCCAGAATCTAACCCGCCAAAAAATAAAGAGAAAAAGTTTGGGATAATTATTTAACAGTTAAATCTACTCACAACATAAAAAAGGAACAGTTATATCAACTCAATTAAACTGTACAGTGAAACATCATCTTTAACCAGTATTAATTACACATATAAAGCATCAGTAAAGAAAAGGAAAGAGGGCGAAGGGTAAAAATATTAGGGTTTTGGAAGGGGGAAAATGTTACCGGAGTAGAGGAGACGACAGTAGTGGTGGAAGAAAAGAGGCCGCGAGAAGGGAGGTCGGCTAGGTATTTTGCGGCACCAGAAATTGTTGCTTTGTTCGGAGGAAGGGATGATGAGCAATCCTCCATTGCCGCTGCTGCCAAATTACACTGCGAATTTATTTTGAAGTTAAAAATAAAAGGAGAGTCTCTTCAAAGGGCAGGGAATTCGTTTTCCCACCTTAATAGTCTGTTTCTTGGGGCGGTAAATAAAATTTGCTTTAATCCTGATTTACTAATTATGTAATTCACTATCATTTCCCTTATAATCATATTCTTCTACGTATTTAAATTGTAAATGACCAAAGGAGATAATTTACATTATTTATTAGAGCCGTCAATATGGGCTTGGTCCGTTGGACCGTCCAAGCGATAATTTAGAAGGGTTAGGCTAGAATTTTTTAACATCGGACCGGCCCCTGGACCTAATAAAAATATTTATTTAAAATATATAACATATACAATGTATACTGCCTTTAGCGATGGATAGTTAGAAATTGGATCTTTACTAAGAGGAACCAAAACTTAATCTTGAGAAGTTTCAAGAGATGTATTGGAAGGTCCATTCTAGAAAATATTCTGATATTTCACCGATGGCGCGTGATGTACTTAGTATTCCTATTACCACTATAGCATCGAAATTAACATTTTAGTATTGGTGGGCATATTCTGAAAAAGTACAGAAGTTGCATCCATCATGAAAATGTCCAAACAATTGTTACTATTCGAAATTGGCCGCACGACTTTTCTCAAACTCAAACTGGTAATTTTTTATGCGACTTTGAATATTATTAGTTTTTAAAATTTTATTATTCTTAATATTTAATTAATTGATATTACATATAAATTATAAATGTAAATAAAAGTGAAGATGTTAAGACAACCTTGTAGCAGATTCAAATGTGTTTGATGAATATGATATGTTAAATATCTCATAAGCGTCATGGACGTTCTCTTGAATAGTTTGTTTTGAATTTTGACTTTTAGTGAATGAAATATAGTTGTGTCTTTTACATTTTTAGTGTTTATTGTGATATGTTGGAACAACACAAAATGTTATTAAGTTTTGTGAAATTTTTCCATAAGTTATTAGAACTTAAAGAAAAAATATAAAATTATATTTTTAAAAATAATGGGCCGGCTCGTGGGGACCCGCAACCCACATAGGGCTAGAGTGGGCTGACCATTATAAGGCCGTCAAAATGGGCTAGCCTAGCCCGTTAATTGCTAAAGCCCGTGTGGGTTGGACTAACCCGACCAGGCCCATATTGATAGCTCTATTATTTAATTTTATAACATCATAGTGTATATCTTAAACTAAAATAAACTCTTATTATTTCTTTCTTTATTTTTTCTTTTTGTCCAGTTACTATTTATTATCATGCAGTGTTTTCTTTTTATCTTGGGAAAATGATATTGTATAGCCTCTCTGAAAATAATATTTGAAAGTACATATTATATATAAAAATATACAAATTTATAAATGTTTATAGCTATCTGATGTAAATAATTTCGGTCGAGGACTAAAAGTAATCTTTGCCCTTTTATCTTTTAACATAATTAAGATAGAGCGTAGAATCCCAAATAGTTTAAGATTTAACCCAAAAAATTGTCGCGGCCAAAAACGATGGGCCGCGACGGGCACCCGATACCTTACTCAACTAAGTGACGACATAATATATCTTTTCGTATCATGATATCAAAAGTAAGTGAGACGGAAAGGCTGTCGTAGTATAACTAGAATGAAACATGTAATACCAACTTATATATAAGATATGCGGACCTATAAGACCAAAATGATCACTCGCATACTAAACATAGGCCGACAAGGCCATATAATCTTTTACGTACATGACAAATGTCTACATGCCTCTAAGAATACATAATATCATAAAGGTCGAGATAGGATCCCGATGTACCAATCAATACATGTACTAATCATACTGGTCCAAGAAGCAACTCCGGAGCAAATGGAGCGCACCAACACCTTCCGCTGAGTTGATAGCCTACTTGAAGGACTCTCGACCTGTCTATCAAGAACTGCGAGCATAAAACACAGCTTCCCCAGGCAAAAGGGACGTCAGTACGAATAATGTACCGAGTATGTAAGGTACATAAATAAGTACATAACAGGCATGGGAGAAACATAGAGTAAATGATTCAACCTGTAAGTCGGTATAACTCTGTAAATCATTAATTAATTACAGTGTCATACTACATGTTTCATAACATCATCAGGCCTCTGAGGGCATCCCATCATATCATCTCGGCCACTATGGGCAAAATCATCAACGTATACCAGCTGATCAGGTGGTGGTACTTATAACGCCATAACCTTTCTCATATTCTATATATACACACACACACACACACACACACACACACACATATATACGCGTATATAACACTATCTAGTCATAGGTCAATGTGCATGTATAAATGCATGAAATATATATGAGATACGTTAATAATAAAATCTCTCGGTACGTCATAACACCATTATGCCTCCGATTAATACCATAAAATAAAATTAATCAACTTATGTACTTTCTGATACCCATGAACAGATAATAGAACAATATGACATATGGGGAATCAAGAACATAAGTATATCTAATATTTCTACGAATAGAGTCATATATGGAAATTGCGCATTTGCTCATTTCATTTGTGTCGTATAGATCATGCCAAACGAAAGAAGGGATTACCTTAACATATTTAAAGTAGAAAAAAATCAGTATGATATTCTTGAAAAAGATTAAACCGTACTCTTTTAGAATAGTAAAATTATACATTGCTACTGTGCCAAGAAATCTTTCTTCACGCCTTAATGGCTAACGTTTTGGATTTGCAAGAATGCAAATGTCTTTAGCTGTAGGAACTTTGTAGGAAAATTCATTGCTTTTGTACCAAACCTCCTATCTAAGTGGTAGCCTTCAAGACGTTAGAAAAAATGTAGTGATCCATTTGTCTAAAATATTGAATTTGTCATATGACTACTTAGCCTGTTAGCCATATGTAGCGAGATTATTTGACTAGTTGCCACCTAGGATTATATGACTACTTAGTCATTTTATGTGGCTAGCTTGTGCTGCCACGTTCTTCCTTTGATACTTATCCAAAAATTTTAATTAATTTAATTAGGTAATATCTTGTTATCCGATAATTAACTAATTATCCACATAATTAAAAATCGTCTTCGATTACTTAAAATTCTACTTAGTTTTAATATACTTTATACATCACACTCTCATGGTCGTATGATACCTTTTATTGCACTAATTCATAAATATCGAGTATTATAGCTCATACCGTATTTTATCCCAAATTGTCAAACTTCGAAGAATTCCATTTTCTCTTATTTGCTTACCCTCTCTCTTTCATGAATATTCTCATCACTTGTTTGGAATAGCATAATACTTATAATTCCAAAATAATCTCATTTCCGAGCTTACATCGATTAACTTACGATGAAATATTAACGGAAAAAAAATACGGAACGTAACATCTCATTTCGAGCTCTCTTCAATTTATTTATGGTGTACTTTCATATACGAACATGTGGAGTGTAACATTATTCCCCCTTTTGGAATATTCGTCCTCGAATGTTGGTTGATGCACTTGTCATTCTCATAACCCACCGCTCGTACGAATACTTTAATACTCATCTTGCCATTTAGGCAACTGTTTTGTGAATGAATCCCAAAGGCCAGGGCATTCCCCCCTTTAGGCCTCTTTCTCGCACCACGACTTGAAGTCAGAATCCTTCCAATCTCGTAACTGTTGATACCTTTTATCAGGCAGCATGTACGACTCTAACCTTGTAAGTGTGCCTATGAGACTTGATCACGCCCAAGTATATCCTCTAAATAGGATTCTGCGGACGTTGCAAATAAAACCCGAGTATTACGCCCAGGGTCGAATCCACAGAGAGTCAACCTAACAACTGCTACCTTTAGACCCACTCAATTCT